>JAJOOE010022139.1:0-16720 GCA_036250405.1 Solanum raphanifolium | reverse complement strand
GTCTAAACCAATGTAAAACTAAAGAATAAATATTCAATATTATTGTCATTCTTAGTGTTGAATTGATTTTCTTTTTGCATTAGTATTAATTTGATTTTAATTTAATTTTTATTATAATTATGAACATCTATGAACTATAATTTTTATTGGACCATTTCGAATTCTAAGTTTTAAACTTGAAATAATTTATTAAAAGATAAAAACTATGAAATAGTATAAGAAATATTTTAAAACTATATCAAAGTAAATATTTTTATGTATAAAATAAAATTTTAAAAGTAGATACATAATGTCGGGTTGGTTTTTTTTAGTTAAAACCAAACCAACCCAAATATAGTCATTTTTTTTTTCCAATACCAAACCAAGTCAAACCAAACCACTAGTCAGATTTTTTTTTCGGTTTTCGGTTCAGTTTTGTACACCCCTAATTCCATACATCGTGAAGTAGACAAAACACATGACTTTGTTACCCTAAGCCGATTGTTCATCATTTTTATCAACAACCATATCATCACTTTCATATCCACGAAATATTTCATCACTACTTTGGTGTTCACCTAAAAAATTATGTAATACAACGCAAACAACTACTATAGAAGGTGTTTTTGTAAAAGATAAAAGTTTGGTGTAAAATTTTAATTTTCAAAAGATCCCAAATAATGAGATTTGGCCCAAATACTAGAAAAAACTAGTATTTGGGAATTTTGGATATTTGCCAAATAATGGCAAATTGTATGGACAAACACTATTTGCCAAATTTTTCCCCAAATATTATTTGGGAAATCTATGGCCAAACGGGCCCTTAGAATATGGAAGAAACTCCATTAAGAAAACCATTTCCACTAGATATTCTAAAAAGATTCTTGAAATTTCTAACCTTACTAAAATCATAAGAAGAATTTTTAATGGAATAGAATGGAAAATACAAGAAATCTTGATCCAAACAGGAGCAACGGCCAACCATGTCAAAGGTATTTTATTGGATGGATTACCAATATACAAAGGTACTCCTTATGCCTATACATTTTTTGAAGGAAATAACTTTAGTTGTACAAATATGATAGATTTGCCAATACAACTAGACATAATAAGAATAATAGTCCTCTATTATATTACAAATCACGAAAGTGATCATAATTTAATCTTAGGAAACCTGTTCCTTAATAGTCAAGAAGACTATAGTATAGGAAAAAATGGAATAGAAATAAATAACAAAAATGAAACTTGTTTCATACCAAAAAATGCCTAAAGAAACATCATTTAAGGTATCCGTTTTCATAGAAATAACCTTCTATGATACTAAACTAACAACTTGTTGTCAAATTGACAATGGATCGGAAGCTAGTTTAGCAAAATCATTTTTGATAAAAAACTGAGATATCAATAAAAATAACATATCAATGATTGGTATTACAGGAAATAAGGAACAACTATCACAGTCGAAGGAAAAGGTAGAAATAATTTTAGGATAAAAAATTGTTTCTATAAATAAAATATTTGCCTATGATAAATTAGAAACAGATTTATTATTAGGTAATGATTTCCTACAACAGTTTCAGGATTATCATCAGACATTATATATGATAAGCCTTAAAACCCCTTGCGGACATTTTATCAAAGTCCAAGAAAACAAAATCCATATAGTCTTGAAAAAGATAAAGAAAATTATAAGAGAAAGTACTTAGAAAATCTAAGAAAAATCTCTTGTAAATGTCTTAATCTTGAACAGATTAAAGAAAATCTACAAAAATCTTATGATGAAAATCCATTAGAAAAATGGGAACGAAATCAAGAAAAGTCAACTTTAATACTTAAAGACCCTAGCATCATTATTAGAGTAAAACCCATGCTCTATAATGAAGAAGATAAAAATGAGTTTAAAATTCAACTCAAAGAAATTATAAAATAAAGTACTTGGAAAATCTAAGAAAATCTACAAAAATCTTATGGTGAAAATCCATTAGAAAAATGGGAACGAAATCAAGAAAAGACAACTTTAATACTTAAAGACCCCAGCATCATTATTAGAGTAAAACCCATGCTCTATAGTGAAGAAGATAAAAATGAGTTTAAAATTCAACTCAAACAATTAATCAACCTAAAATTGATTAAGATGAGTAAAAGTCCTCATAGCAGCCCAACATTTATTGTAAGAAACCATGCTAACGTAAAAAGAAGGAAAGCTCGAATGGTTATAAACTACACAGAGCTAAATAAAAATTGCATATTTGATGGATATTTTATCCCAAATAAAAATAATCTCATAAACCTTGCAAAAGGAAAAACTTATTTTTCAAAATTCGACTGTAAAAGTGAATTTTGGCAGATAAAATTGGCAGAAGAATCCATTATGTTAACAACATTTAGCACACCTAACGGACACTATGAATGGATAGTAATGCCGTTCGGATTGAAAAATGCCCCACAAATTTTTCAAAGAAAAATGGATAAGATATTTTCCGAAAAAGAATTTTTAATAGTCTCGAGAGAGAATTGCTCGGATGGTAAGCACCCCTCACTTCCAACCCGAAGGTTGCGAGTTCGAATCACCAAGGGAGCAAAAATGGTGGGAGCTCCTAGTGAGGGGTAAAAAAAAGATATACTAATATGTTCCAAGACATATCAAGAACACCTTACGCATCTGAAAGAATTTTCAGAAATATGTTTAAAAAATGAATTATTCTAAGCCAGAAAAAGGCGAAAATAAATAAAAATGAAATAAAATTCTTAGGAATGATTATTTCAAAAAATGAAATTGAGTCCAAACTCATATCTCGAAGAATATTGTAGAATTTCCTGATAAATTAACAACTAAGCAGGAAATACAAAGATTTCTAGGATATCTTAATTATGCAGGAGGGTTTATTCCCAACTTAGTAAAGAAAAGAAATATACTGCAAAAATTGAAAAGAAAATCAAATAGACAAGGATACACAGAGGAACACACACAATGTGTTAAAGAATTAAAAAAAAGAATGTTCAAAATTACCAAAACTTAGATTACCAGATGAAAAGGATAATCTAATTCTACAAACAGATGCATCCGATTATCATTTGGGAGCCTTATTACAAACAGACCTAAACGAAATATGCAGGTATACTAGTGGAACGTTTAATAAAGTAAAAGTCAGGTGCTCGACTAATGAAAAAGAGTTATTAGCCATTGTTAGGGGAATAAGAAAATTTTCAACTTTTCTTTTACCTAAACAATTTATCATCAGAACTGACAATACTCAAGTATCAGGATTAATGTTTAACAAACTTCCTTTTGAGCCTCAATACAGGAGATTACATCGATGGCAGGTTTTGTTGTCATTCTATTCATTTAAAGTAGAATATATTAAAGGAATTGACAATTCTCTTGCAGATCTCGTATCAAGAAACATCCAATATGGACAATCGGACACTAATCCTGGTTAACAAGATCTATGAAAAAATGCAAAATGTGGAACAGTCCATAGATGACAAAAGCCACAAGTTATTCAAAATTTGAGATGAATTAGCAAGCTTGTCAGAACAAGCAAGAATGATGCAGTACGAGATCAACCAACTCAGTGTTGAACAAGCAGATAACATGAGTGAATTTTTACTCTTGTGTGAACATTTGGATACTTGTCCAAAAAGGAATTCAAATCTAAAAGGGAATATCACTCCCAACAAAGTGGCAGGAGATGTCCCACTAGCACCTAGTGCCATAAACATCTCAACGGTAAGCACAAATATGCCGAATCCTAAGTCTACGGACGAAGGAAATTGCCGAGCAAATGAAAAATCAAAAGATGCTACTTCTTCGAAAGAGGAAAAAGGCACATCTTCAGTGAAAACTGAAAAAATTATCTCTGGAAAACCTGAAAGTAGCACTAATAGAGTTCCTTCAGGAACAAAAGTTTTTTCCTCTTTTCAGGTGGGAAAGCAACATCCGAAGAAGAATATCTTGCATTCACAAGACATATCTATAATCTCTCAGAAAAAAAGTAGAGAAACATATGGAGTTCTAGGAACAACCAGCTTGTTTCTACGAATCTCTATATTCCCAAATGGATCACCGAGCTTTACGGCTCAATTATTTGAATTTGGTTACTTAGATCGAGTTTATGCCAAGCCAGATTTACAGAAATTGTCCAAATTACCATTATAGCTGATAAGTTCAGTAAAAAATTATGCACAAGGAGATGGTGTTTATTGCCCATTCTTTAGCATTTCAATGGAAAGCAAGGACTTGCAAGTATGTTTCCCAACAATCAATTACATAATAGTGGAAAAATTAAAAGACTTTAATGTCAAAGCCACTGGAGTTGATAAAAAAACTCCCACATCTAAACAAGAAGTGGATACAAACCAGAAGAGCGTTAGGAATTAAGGCATTATACTTTATTCTTAAACAGTTTTATAATGAAGATTTCAAAGTCTTGGATCATGATCACGATTGGGTTTTGATGACAAAGGGAAAATTCAAGTCTAAAACACTAAAGGAAAAAATCCTTGACATTGAGCTTCACAGAATGGAAGCCTCTGAAGAAACATGAAAACTTGCCTGCAAGTTTCTTGACCATAAGCATTCGGTAAATGAAGCTGAATAAAATGTAAACATCAGGTAAAGATAAAGCAGCGACATAAGCACTTACGTCATAAAGAAAGCGACAAAACGAGAATCTTATCTCATAAAAAGAAGAAAAAGAAAGACACATGGATAGCTCACCTTATCTCGTCAAAGAAGAAAAGGACAAGCACATGGCATCTTATCAAAATGAATCTTATCTTGTCGGTCATTTCAAAAGACCGTCAAAGAAGGACTAGAGAACAAATATGTAATAACTTAGGGAGGTCCCTACAAAAACAAAATTTGTAATTAGTCCCTCCTTCGATCTATAAAAGGAAAGGAAAAACACACTAAAGAGGCAGACTACATTTTCTTTGAAAAACCCATTAGAGAAAAATGATAGGTACCTTGAAGAGTGAGTTAGAACTTCTCCCGCTAGGGAAAAGTATTTCTTAATATGGTCTAGATATATGGAAAATATGTATGATTTGTATGTGAAAATAGTATTATAAAATAAACAGTTTGGTTTATATACTTTTCTTCTCTGAAATTTTAAGAACAGTCTTAAAGTGAAGGTTGCGATCTTCAAGCCCTAAGGAGGAACAGTTAGGAAGTAGCCGTAAGACTGTGGTCGTAGAGGTGAAAAAATTGTTCATAGCTTGAAGGAGAACTGTTGTGGTGGTGATAATGATTGTTCACAAAATAAAAAGAAGCAATGTATACACGCAAAACTCTGTATTTCATAGTTATATATATATATATACATAAAAAGAGAGAGAGAGATTGTTAATTTTACATTGATTTATATTTTTTATTAATAAGGTTACTTAGAAAAATATTTGAGATATAAGTGAGTTTTATTATAATTTATAATTGTATTAAAAATAACCATCATAAAAATGAAAAGTGCAGTGCTAATGAGTAATTAAATCCAAAACATCTAAAATGGAAAAGACATAAATTCCCTCATGAATTTGTCTCAAAAAGTCAGTTACACGCTTAAACTATTGTAAGGACCTATTATACACCTAATTTTATTCAAAGTGATATTAATACCCCTTAGAAGGTGAATGACACAGAAAGTGTCTTCACCTTCCTTAAGGTGCGTGAGAAGAAGAAAATTTATGTTAAAATGACAAGTTTAAACATGCGGCACTATTTTAATGGTCATTATATAATTAAGTATTATAATTTCTAATATAGGAGTATTAATTATGTCATTTTTTTTTTCTTTTTTATCTTTTTATTGGTGACCCAAATTTCTTTAAAGCTTTTATATTTTAATTTTTTTTTTAAAGTTCTTCTTCTTCACAAATTCTTGTCACCATTGATGATTTCTTCAAATATCCATCACTCTATCTTAAAAAGGAACTCTAAATAGAAGTAAAAAATAATGGGGAGGATGTGGATTTCCACCGGAAAGTTAATAATTTTAACTTAAGGTTCATGATTTTTATTCGAACTCGCCGGAGGATTCACCGGAGAAGAACACCAGAAAAAATTATGAGAAAGATAATGGTTTCTATTGAAAATCCTATGACATTTATGCATAAAATTCATGTTTCATTGCCTACATTTATCAAAAATTCATGGAAGAAAATAATTTTCTATCTTTGTCTTCTTTATTCTTGCCGGAGCACCACCCACAACCATCACAATGTTATTTTTGTCTCAAGCCATCAATAACATATTTGATTTTACACACAAAGAATACTAATGAAATGCTTGATTTTCATCTATAATTATCAAGATTTCAAAAGAACTTTTACAAGATTGAGTATGTAATATGTCGTCATGATAGTTTAAGCGTGTAACTGTCTTTTCGGAACAAGTTCAGGGGGGGAATTTATGTCTTTTCTCCATCTAAAAATATATTATTGATTTGTCCACTACTTATCTCCCGAATTAATAATTTTTCTAATTTAATTTAATTTGAATTATTATGATTCGGATTTCCATTAAGTGCAAACAAATGAGACTTAACTTAAATTAAATACATCATGATCTTGCCACATATGTAAAATACATTCCTAAATTCTCGTCAAGTTTATGAGTATTTCAACACATCTCTCAATTTTTTTATGAAGAGTCTCTTGCTCCTACAAGAGTTTAAGACAACTTATTTGGCATATGAAGGATCGAGATTGTATTTTAAGTTTAATTGGTCAAGTAAAATAATATTTTAAGATAATCAATAATTTGAAAACAAAAATTCACAACAAATACACTCCGTCAAACAAACCCCAAGGATATGAGTTTGTTTGGAAAGCCACCAGGTGTTGAAATTGATGTTATTACTATGGTAGTAATTATCAGCCTAGTAATTACACAACCTAGCAATTACGCTAACCTATTTGGTTGCAACAGTGTAATTACAAGTTTACTATCTGGTTGCACAAGTATAATCATAAGGTTATATTGAATCAAGTATACAAATTAATTATTTAAAATTAAAAAATTATATTAGACAAATAAGGAGCTTTATAAATGATATTAAATTGAATATTTAAGATATATATTGTCTTTTAAAAATATATTAATTAATAAACAGTTGTTCTTAACTAATATTATAAAAATAATTGATTTATATTTTCAATTTGGTATATTTTAATTAAATTAATCATAAAAACTAAAAGTACAAAATTTCTATGAACATTATGAAATGCATGTTTGACACAAAGATTAATATTATAAATATAATGTCAAAAAATTATAAAACAATTGACAAAAAGATAATCAATCGAGTCTAACTTAAAAAAAAATAGTTTGCAATGTAAAATATCTAGTCAATACTCTTAAAAAAATGAAGTGAAAATATAACATAAGTTCTAAATTCAAAACAAAAAATTTAACATAAAACTCTTATGTCAAATTTTAACATAACATACATAAATATGATTCAAAAGAAAAAGGAAAACATAAGTCCATAACTTTATGCAACAATGAATTCTGCTTTAATTTAAAAATTATAATACTAACAAAATTATACTAATAATTTTTTTTGGATGATACGAAAAATTGTATGGAATCACATAAAGTAAAGGTTGAGAATAAGAAGAAAATGAAATATAAATAATGAAAAAATATATCTAGAGAATATTAGAATAATAAAATAAAAAATAATTTAAAATATAAAAAATACATTAAAATGAAAAAAATAAAAATAAATAAAAAAATAAAAAGTAATTAGTTTGTAATTACACTATGTAATTATTAACAATTCACAGTCCCTCTGTTAATTGGAGAGTGTAATTACACTCTATAAATTACATACAATTATCTGCTGACCAGGTAATTACATGACCAATCAAACATGACAGACAATATAATTATACTAAATTACACCAAATTCAATTATCAAAATAGTTCCAAACAGACCCTAAAAGACACTTCGCGTGGAATCTTGACTTATATACACACGGGCTTCATTCGAATGGTTTTGGGCTCACATTTGAAGCCCATTCAAAATCTATAAGAACAGCATTTGCAATGAACAAAGAGAACACCAAACCCTAATTTGCGGCAGGATTATGCCTCAACCATTTAGCCATTCTGTTTTCTCCTTCCCCATTTTGTTTGTTGGTTGTAGATTAATTGTTAGGGGCAAAGATGATGGTGCTTTTTTTTATTTCTGACACCTCTTGTATGAGAAGAAACTTCAAAAAGTTCTTCCTTGAGCACATTACGCAAACCTCTGAGCCCTTCACAAACTACATATCTATTTTTTTTTTTGTCAATTTCAAATCACAGAACATATAAATTTCAAACTAGATCTGTTTTTTTCTTTGTTATTTTGCGTTTTGTGAATTTTTGAGTAGAAATTCAGGCAGCCCCCTATTCTATAATTGATGGGAAGGGAGGTGTTACTCTGCTCGTAAATTGAATTCGTTTATGCTCTTCAGATTTGCTGAGATATATTTATATCTTTGAAGCTGGTCTAGTAAGCTTAAGCACAATTTCGATAATTGCTTTTATTATCAGATTATTAATACATGGATATAATATAATTGATTAGTTTAGTGCATTATTATTTCCTGTAATTTAAGAAAGGATTCAAGTTATATACTGTCATGTGATTTGATTTGTTAAAAGATCTTGCTTATCATTTTTTCAAGATTAAAAATAAATACAATTTTAAGGAAGAAAGAATTTTTTAAATTGGGTGTTTAAAATAATTTGTCATTTCAGAGGTTTATTATGATTTTTTTGAATGCTTTAGCTTATGGATGTGATGAATATTTCCCCAGATGATCGAACCTGAAATAACTGAGCGCTTTTTAATGTATTTTCTCATCGTATGGGAAAATCCAAGCCAGATATTCTGATCCATATACTTGTAATATGATTATCTATGTTTTATGCATGTTTAGTGTTTGTTGAAATGTGTCGATATACTGATTACCATTCATTTTTATATACAATGATCCTTCTGTATGACCCGACACGATGGGTGTGTTTGGTATGGATGGATTGGATGACTTAGTAGGCGTTGGCCATGCGATATCATATCACGATATGGTGTTGTGAGATGGAATCAGCGTTTGGACATGCGATTTTACACTGATTTCATATCATGAGAGGTGATACCATATTCTCCAAAAATTATGATATGGAATCACATGTGATTCCATATCATGATTTGAGATATTTTAATACAATAATTGATCCATGAGTTTATATTTAGTTAAAACAATCTCATATTTATATCTACTAACCATTTGTTTCATATGTAAATAAAATTTATAATTATATCATTACTTTTTAAAATTTATTATTCTCACCAATATAAAATTTATTATTACTTTAAATTTGGTGAATATATGATAAAGTAGAAATTCATTTGGTGAATATAAATAAGAACGAAGGGAGTAATATTTTTTTGATTTTTCATAAAAAAAAAAAACGTTTTAATCTTATGACTAAGCATAATATTGATAAAAGACAATTTTCATTGGCGGTGCCATACTATCTTAATTTTAGTATTCGCAAAATATTTGTTCACACGATTGAAGAATATCAAATCCAATTGATTGAGGACTTGGGAAAATTTGATCAATTAGTTATTAATATTTAGTCAAGTGGATTAGTTATAATTTTTTTGATTAAATTTTATTAGAAGTGTTTTTGACTCAAACTTGTGATAACTTTTTAAAATTTCGTTATTCAATAATATTTAACTATTGATTTTTCTTGTAAATAGTTAGAAGTCAGTGATGTTTGTTAATTTTTATCTTAGTATATTTAACTTCTAAGTTAATATTTACTCACTAATGTATGTTTTTTTCTACTTTATAAGTTATTTGTAAGAGTAGTTGAGAGATATGAGCATATTAAGTACAATTTATGTTCAATTTTTTAATTAAATTAAAGTTAGATGAAACAATTACTTAAGTGAAGAACAAATAATTTTATAATAATTTATTATGCAATTTTATATTTTTTGTTTATTTGATAAGATTAAATAAATAATTGGTGCTATTTTAATAGTTTTACAACTTATGAGATTTTTATGTTTATGAGAAAATATACAACACAAAAATTTTATATCGCATGTCCAAACAAACCTTCAATTTCATCTCATAATTTCATATTATGATACCATATCGCATGACCAAACGGGCCCTTAAATGTTTGGAAAATGTTTCTAAATTAACTTATTTTTTTAAAAAAAATTAAAGAATATTTTTCAAAATTATATCCTTTAATTATTTTTACCCTACTTAGAATCAGTACCCAACTATCTCCATTCAAAAAAGAATTAAATTTTTTAAATGGTTCTTTTTTAAAAAAAAAATTCAAATATATTTTTATCCTAATCACCAAAGTAGCCCTCTTAAAAAAAGAGCTATTAAAAATTATTTTTGAGAAGTGTTTTAAATGTTAAGATTTTTTTTACCTCATCCAACTCTTACCACCCTTATTCCCACCCTCAAAAAAATTGTTTTTTAAAAATATTTCAATTTTTTTTCTTTTTTATTTTTACACCACCCCCAACAAGTCCACCCCTCCCCACCACCTCCATTAATTTTCGTTTTTGTTTTAAAAGAATTATTTTTGGGAACTATTTCAATTTCTTTTTAAAATCATTTTTATGTCATTCTCACTACCCCCACTACCCCATCTAGGCCTTCCCAGTCATTTAAAAGAAAAAAAAAAAGTTAAGCTGATTTGCTCCAACTTTGAATTCTTTGATGGGGTGCCTGGGATTCATTCAGAACCCTGCGCGTGCAAATAAAATATTGTATCCCATTGAATTCGACATTTCAGACTCAATAGAATTATCAAAACTTCCATCCAAGGTCGTTTCGACAAAAAGAGGATCTCATACCCAAGTACCATTTAAGCTAAAAACCACAAGAAGGCTCAAAATGAGACTAGAAGTCTAGGAAATTGCATGAAAGGTTGTTCTAGACCAAACTTAACATTTCAGAACTAACTGTGCTAACAAAAGTTTCTTTCGAGCACGTTTACCAAGAATGTTGATCAAAGTCATCCTTTGACTTAAGATTCAAAATTAAAATGCCTAACGATACAAAGTCATACCAGAAGTCTCGAACCCAAACCAACCATGCCCTAGCCTAAAATGACCATTTTGGAGAACCATTCAAGTTTCAAATGCTCCAAAATATGAAAACTTGCACCAAATCCAACCAAATGACCCGACGACCAAACTATCAGTCTCAGCAAGTCATAAATGACTTGTGGTCGCTACGGGAAAGCTTTAAACGTTGAAAAAAATTGGAAAACGAAGAAAATGATGTGGATAGTCATTACAATTACGGAGTTCAAAATGAACATTTTTGTTCTTAATATTTTTATGTCTAGCTAATAATTATTTAACAAGCATAACCACAATTACAACTACAACAATTCTTTGGATCATACATTGATTTTTTTTTCCTGAATATTATTAAATCAGGAAATGATCTACTGAATTACTAAATTATTGTTGTGATTTTTAAAATTATTATGTTATGTAGTGTATTGTTATATTGTATTTAAATTAGAAAAAATTGCAGAAATCCCACACTTTAGTTTACTTATTACCATTATCCCCTATAAGTTTTACAAACCTCCAAAATCCCTCATTTTCGCGCATTAGATTAGTGTATCTTGCGCATCAGATTAATGTATCTCGCACATCAGATTAGTGTATCTCGCGCATCAGATAGTGTATCATGTATAAAATATACATCAGATTAGTGTATCTCACGCATCAGATTAGTATATCTCGCGCATCAGATAGTGTATCATGTATAAAATGTACATCAGATTAGTGTATCATGTATAAAATGTAATGTATCTTACTTAACGATTAATGTATCTCGCGCATTAGATTAATGTAGCAGCGCTTATATTATTGTATCTGTTTTGAGGGATTTCTGTAATTATAAACTTTAAAGGGATATATTGTAGTTTTGCCTTAAAAGTATGTGATTTCTGTAATTTTCCCTTTAAATTATTATGTTATGTATTGTATTTTTAAATTAAAATTTTCATCTTATCATTTAAATTCTGTGCATTCTTTATAGTGAAAATTAATAGTCATATCAAATTATATCACTTAAAGTGACAAAAATTAAAATATTATTAATTCAGAAAAATAGTATTTATTAAATAATATATTTTTAAAATGTTATATTACATGTAAAAAGAATTATTAATATTAGAGATTTAATCAATAGTCTTATATAACAAATAATATGTTAATTACACAAAATAATAATAATAATAATAATATATTCAAAAAGTGAAATAGATTGTATGAATAATAGTTCTCCAAATTTGGAGAATTACTATTCAATTCTTTATGACTGGATAGTGGAGAGTAAAGGGTGAATTAGAGAATGATTGGAGAGGGCATTCTCTATTTTTACTCTCCAAATATAGAGAGGGGTTGGAGAACTATTATTCATGCCCTCTATTTCATTTTTTGATAATTTAAATAATGTTATATTATATAGCATTTATAATTAATATAATATAAATTATTTATAATCATTAATTAAGTCTTTAATATTCGTAATTATTTCTTAATGCAATATATTTATTATATTATTTTTAATTTTACATTAATTTATAATTTTTATTAATGATGTTCCTTAGAAAAATATTTGAGATATAATCTAGTTTTATTATAATTTATAATTGTATTAAAAAAACAACCATCACAAAAATAAAAAGTGCAGTGCTAAATGAGTGATTAAATCCAAAACATCTAAAAATATATTATTAATCAGTCCACTACTTATCTCCTAAATTAATATTTTTTCTAATTTAATTTAATTTGAATGATTATGATTCAGATCTTTATTAAGTGCAAACAATTGAGGTCTAACTTAACATAAATACATCCCTAAACTTGTCACATCGATGAATTACACTCCTGAATTCTAGCCAAGTTTATGGATGTTTTCAACCGTTGTCTCAATTTTTTTTATTAAATGTCTCACGCTCCTATAAGAGTTTGAGATCACTTGTTTGTCATATAACAGATTTGAAGTATATTTAAGTTCAGTTAGTCAAGTAAAAAGATATTTAAAACTATAAATAGTTTGAAAACGAAACTAACAATTACACCAAATTCAGAAGATATTTTCATCACTTTTCTCTATTTTTTTCTAATATACTTTACCAAACAACCCTAACGATATTAAAATGCATTTATTGTGAAATCTTGACCTATATACATACGGCTTCATTTGAATGGTTTTGGGCGGAAAAAACTTATCTGCACCGGGTGTATACACCAAACTAATGCAATTTTCATTATTATATAATTTAATGAAGTAAAACACATGTTAATTACTTTAGATTAAATAAAATGAACTATAAATTTAAACACATGACATATATGTATTGAATTGGTATATACACTGCGGTAAATTTTACTCGTTTTGGGCTCACATTCGAAGCCTCAAGCCCATTCAAAATCTATAAGTACAGCATTTACAGTGAATTAAGAAAACACCAATCCCTAATTTGCGGCAGGATTATGCCTCAGCTATTTAGCCACCACTGTTGTCTCCTTCCCCATTCAAATCCAATTTTTCTCTAGATTTTGGAATAGGAGCTTTATATTTTCAATTTGTTATATTTGAGACAGTATAAGTGTTATTTTTAGCTTTTTGTTTGTTGGTTGTGCATTAATTGTTAGGTGCAAAGATGATGGTGCTTCTTTATTTCTGACACCTCTTGTATGAGAAGAGCCTTCAAAAAGTTCTTCCTTGAGCACATTAAGCAACTTCTGAGCCCTTCACAAACTGCATCTCTATTTATTTTAATCTAAATTTCAATCACAAAACATATTATCTTCAAACTAGATCTGTTTTTTTCTTTGTTATTTTGCGTTTTGTAATTTTGAGTAGAAATTCAGGCAGCCCCCTTTTCTATAATTGATGGGAAGGGAGGTGTTACTCTGCTCGTAAATTGAATTCGTTTATGCTCTTCAGATTTGCTGAGATATATTTATATCTTTGAAGCTGGTCTAGTAAGCTTAAGCACAATTTCGATAATTGCTTTTATTATCAGATTATTAATACATGGATATAATATAATTGATTAGTTTAGTGCATTATTATTTCCTGTAATTTAAGGAAGGATTCAAGTTATATACTGTCATGTGATTTGATTTGTTATAGGATCGATCTTGTCATTTTTTGTTCAAGATTAAAAATAAATACAACTCTCCTGCTCCTATTATATAGTGATGTGCTTAAATTTTAAGGAAGAAAGATTTTTTGAAACTGGTTGTTTAAAATAATTTGTCTTTTCAGAGTTTTATTATGAATTATTTGAATGATTTGCTTATGGATGTGATGAATATTTCCCCAGATGATCGAAGCTGAAATAACTGAGCGCTTTTTGATGTATTTTCTCCTCTTGTGGGAAAATCCAAGCCAAATATTCTGATCCATATGGTTGCAATATGATTATTTATGTTTTATGCATGTTAAGTATTTGTTGAAAGGCGTCGATATACTGATTACCATCAATGTTTATGTACAATGATTTAGTTCTCGATAACTCGAATAAAAAAAAAGTTATTGGTATATCAGTAATGGATTATTGGTTTAACTGTTTTGATAATCGTTTTGATTTATATTTTTTACCGTTTTGATTTTTTTTGGTTATTGATTCTTAACAGTTTCATGTTATTTCTTAACGGGTTAATCGATAGCCCGATTGGAAATTAAATAATTATATATATATACTATTTTGTATATAAACTCCTTGACATAGAATTTGGTTTCCTAGTTTTATTTTTGGTTATTTCAAACTTTTGGTTATTTTACGACATAAAAATATTTGCTTTTGAGCAAGATGTAACTTGTGAATTCTGCATGGTTCATTTGATTTGTCACATTATTTTCAAGAGATTTTTAATGTTTTTTAAATTTTAATGGTTAAATCGATAAGCAATCGATTGATACGCAACCCTACAATGATTTTTGTGCGGAGCCGGTACGATATGTATATATCATTTCTGCTTGTTGGTTTGTTAGCATTTTAATATTTATTTCTTCATTTGGTTTGTGACACACAACATAAAAGGAAAAATATAGTGCATAAAGTTTGTCAAAAAGAGAGTTCTTATTAGTTGAAGGGAGGTGTTCTTTTTGTGGAATTTTGGACTCAACTCTTGTCCAGAGTTGTTGAGTTATACTTTGTGAAGACTGTTGTATCCTGGAGGGGACAAGTCAAGAAAGACTATTGCTGGACCGGTGAAAAACATTTGTTGCAGTGGGCTTGAATCTCTTTAAAGAGAGCGAGATATCCGCGCCTCAGCCTGAAGAGATTTATTTCTTCATTTTTATTTTCAATTGTAATATTGTATTTTTGTTATCTAATAAGTTTTTCACTAACAATTTTAAGGAGAATTCACCATGGCTAAAATTGAAAAAAGCGCGGATGTCAAGATGGGAGACCTTAACAGGCCATTCCGGTTCAATGGTAACCATTTCAAGAGATGGAAGTGTAAAGTATTTTTCTACTTAAGTCTTCTCAATGTTTCTTATGTGTTAATTGAGAAGAATCCTAATGAAGTTGAGGACACCTCCATGGATGATGATGAACTTATTTCTCATCATGAGAAAGTGGAAAAGAACGATGCTGAAGAGGCAAGGGGCCAAGATGCATTTTTACAAAAAGAAGAGAGCACCATCACAACGAAGGTAAATTTAATTACTTCAAATAATGCTACTCTTGAAACTCACAAAAATACTTCTTTGAAGCCTAAGAAAAAATAAATAAGAAAAATAATAGTAGACCTCCCAAAAAAAATAATGGTGAAAATAACCAAGCACAAAATCAACAAGTTCAAGATAAGGGACTGTGCTTTGTTTGTGGCAAGAGTGGGCATATTGCTCGATTTTGCAGATTCCGAAAACGTGGTCCTAACCCTCAGGCAAACGTTACCGAAGAACCTTCTGTGGCGGTGATTACCGACATAAACATGGTTGAGAGTGTTGATGGATGGTGGGCTGATTCTGGTGCAAACTGTGATGTCTGTTATGACAAAGACTGGTTTAAAAAATATACTCATTTTGAGGAGCCCAAAACCATCATGCTTGGTGATTCTCACACAACTCAAGTGCTTGGAACGGGAGATGTCGAATTGTGTTTTACTTCTGGAAGGGTATTAACTTTGAAATATGTACTTTACACTCCTTCTATGAGGAAAACTTTGATGTCTAGTTTTCTTCTTAATAAAACAGGCTTTAAACAGATCATTGAATCTGATCAATATGTAATAGTGAAGAAGGGTATTTTTGTGGGAAAGGGGTATGCATGTGATGGGATGTTCAAACTGAATGTTGAAAAGAATAAAGCTTCTACTTCTGTTTACATGCTTTCTTCTACGAATTTTTGGCATGCTCGTTTGTGTCATATTAATGACCGTTATGTTGGAATCATGAATAGTTTAGGATTAATCCCAATGGTTAAAAAGAATTTTGAAAAGTGTAAGGCTTGTAGTAAAGCCAAAATCACTAAAAGGCCTCATTTTCAAGTTGAAAGAAAAACTGATTTGTTAGAAGTAGTTCATACTTATATTTGTGAGCTTGGTGAAATTTTAACTCGGGGAGGTAATAGATATTTTATCACTTTCATTGATGATTTTTCTAAGTTTACATATGTTTACTTGATGAAAAATAAAAGTGATGCTTTTGAAAATTTCAA
>JAJOOE010022138.1:0-19991 GCA_036250405.1 Solanum raphanifolium | reverse complement strand
ATCTTTAAAACATATACAAATAATGAGGATTCCAAAAAAATGATAAGTGGTTTTTTGTACAATGCTTTTCAATAATAATTTGTAAACTCAATTATGAATTAATGGAATATTATTGATTGAATAAATCTTATAAATTAAAGTATTCTTACATATGTTTCACCAATTTTATGTTGATAGTCAACCTACTGCATTTATCTTCCTTATGTACTAGTTGCATGGGATATATATATATATATATATATATATAAGTTATTCTTAAAAAAACAATAAAACTTATATACGAAGTATAATTTTTCAGTGAAAGCAAGATTTGACTGAATTTTAAGGCTAAGAGGTTGGTGGATTGTTTTGAAATTAATTTTTCATGAGAGGAAAATATACAACTAACAAACCTCTTAACTTTATCTTACATCAAAACAAAAGATGCAATATTGATTTAATTATAGCTCTAAAAAACAAATTCAACAGTTTCAGACAAAATTCATTGATTGTATTAATAAATATACAAAATCTATATTAATTTATTCAAAACTCAGTTACTAATATTTAATTTCACTATGATAGATATTTGAATTCATAGTTCAAATATGGCTTGCTAAAATCCAAAATGCCTTCCACGCTATCTGTATATAGACTGGAAAGAATTTATTGGGCAAATATATATATATATATATAAATGATTAATTACGATCCAATATTGATTTAATTTAGAACTTAAAAGGCAAATTCAACAATTTTAGTCAAAGTTTATGATTGTATGAATAAATATCTAAACTTTTTTTTTTTACCTTCATTCATTATTTTTTCTCTTTTATTTTTCTATTGTTTTTCCGTCCTCTTTTTATTTTATTTGTCTTTCCTTTTGATTTGATTTCAAATTTAATTCAAATGCCCTGTATTTAAAATAAGTTAATTTTGAACGAATATCAAAATAAGTGAAGAAAATCAAATAAAACATAAAAAATTGAAGGACACTTTTAAACTATTTTAAAAGAATACGCATAATTTTAAAAAACAACTAAAAGTGAAAATATAAGAAATTAATGAAAGAAAAAAGAGTTTAAAGTGAGAAAAAAAATTAAAGAAGTATTTTACAAAGAAAGAAATGGAAATAATTAAACATATGTAAGTTTTAATATCAATAAATATTAGCACTAACTAATTATAAAGTTACCAATAAAAAATGACTTGTGTCAAATTAGTTCACTCATCACTAATCTTCAAGAGAGTGAGCACACTCTCTATGTCATTTTAAATTACTTTAGGGAGTAATAGAACCATAGTTAAGTTTAGATGTGTCTATGTGATTTCGATCATAGTCTAGAGGGATACTTGTGTCTTACCCCTAAAATTTATTCAAAATTTAGTTACTAATATTGAATATCACTATTATAGATATTTGAATTCATAGTTCAAATATGGCTTGATAAAATCCAAAATATCTTTCACACTATTTGTATATATCTTGTGAAGAATTTCTTGGGCAAACGTTATATGAATATATATATATATATTTAAAAATTATACAAATGATTAATGACAATCCAAATTTATTTATTATTCATATAAAAAAAACCCCACCCTACAATAAAATAAATAATAATTGTTTTGGTAGAATGATCAATAATAATTTGTAAACTTGCATTATGAATTAATAAAATACAATTGATTGAATATGTATTGTAATTAGAAGGATTCTTACACATGTTTCACCGGTTTTATGATAGTCAGTCTATTGTAATTGTCTTCCTCTGTCAGTGTTTATTACTAAAAGCTTACGCATGTAAAGTTTAATTACTATCAATGTGTACATGATGGTAAAATATGAACCTTACACCATGTCATATTTTGTTTTGTTATCTCAGTCAGCGATTTTACATTGACAATTAACCACTCTATCAAGGATTACGACTGAAAGGTTATGCACGTAAAGTTCAAGTAATATCAAGATGTACTTTATGATACAATATGAACCATACAACATGCCATATTTTATTTTATTTTAGTTATTTCCATCACCAAATTTAAGACTAAAAGCTTTCATTAGTGGCTAAAAGAGTCAATTGAAACCATTTCATTGAAAAGTATCGATACAATATGTTTTGTTGAATCTTTAGATATTATATCAAACGAATTCATATTTTCTCTATAAAAATACCCCTCAGAGAAAAAGTGTTTGTTTAGAATGTTTTAAAATAAGTTCTGAAACAAATATTATGAATTAATGAAATACTATAGAAAAAATATATGTCGTAATTAGAAGGATTATCATATTTTATTTTGTTATTTCCATCATCAAATCCATCAGTTTTACGTTGACAGTCAGCCTTCTACAATCGTCTTCCTCTATCGGGGCTTAGCAATGAAAGCTCAAGTACATAAAATTTAAATAGTATTATCATCATCAATGGAGGAATCACATGTATTCAAAAGGTGTCAACTCACACCACTTCATTGAAAAAGTATACAATGTTGATTGTTGAAAAGTTATTTATATACATACTATGTATTTGATCCCTTTATATATTTACAGATATATTTTGTCATGTTTTGTTTTTGTTATCTCCATCATCAAATTCACCAATATTATGTTGGCAGTTAGCCTACATCAATCATTTTCCTTTACCGGGAATTAGAATTGAAAGCTCATGCAGGTGAAGTTCAAGTAATATAAGTATGCACCTTATGATATAATATAAACCTTACAACATGTCATATTTCATTTTGTTATTCTTATCACTATTTTCACAAGTATTTTTAATTGATTGTCAGCCTACTGCAATTGTTTTCCTCTATCAGGGCTTAGAACTGAAGCTCATGCACATAAAATTTAAGTAATACACATCGCCATCAGTGGTAGAGCCACACATATTCAAAAAGAGTCAACTGACACCGCTCCACTATAACGGTATAGAGACTACATGATTTGTATATCTCTAAATATTATATCAAATGATTATTGACGATCCAAATTCATATTTTTCTGTAAAAGATACCCCACCAAACAAGTGTTTTTTTCTAGAATATTTTTATATAAGTTCTTAAATCACATTAAGAATTAATTGAATACTACTGAGTGAATATATGTCATAATTAGAAAGATTGCCATATTTTGTTTTGTTATTTCCATCAGAATTCACCAGTTTTACATTGACAGATAGTCTACAACAATCATCTTCCTTTATCGGGGATTAGGATTAAAAGATCATGCACGTAAAGTTTAAATAATATTCATTACCATCAATGATGGAACCACATGTATTCAAAAGATATACTTTGTAGATCGGTTAAAAGTTTTATTTATATACATTCTATTTATACAATCCCTAAATTTACTAGTATGTTTTTTTTTATGTTTTAACACACCTTGAAAATAATAGTTCCTCAATTTCAGTCAACGTATAATCTTAAGTTGATACTCACTGAAGGACAAGGAAGATTGTGGCAAGTAAACCATACTCTGCATAAACCATTTGTAGCCGTCATTCCCATTTAAACTTGTAAAGAGTAACACATAGGAAGTAATTTTTCTTGTCTTAAAAGAATCAAATTCACTCTTTGTTTATACTAAAACAAGGTGATTTGTGCATTTTAAAGAATCGACGGAAGATCCAATGATGGGTGAAACAGACGAGATGTTGGTTTCACAAATTGGTTGAATCCCACAACACAGTAATGCCCATTTCTTAAATCCAATTGTTCTTCGAATGAAGGACCGAATTTGAAGCCTCATTCAATTCCTTTTCCATCTGAATCTGAGTGGCCATTGAAAGTCTCCTTTCATGGTTTCAATGGATGGAGGGATCAACAAATGAGATGGAAAGAATGAGTTGAAATGATGGAGGTTATCCATCACCATGTATGGAAAGGTGCAGGAACTTACGGAGCTATGAAGAGTTTAGTTTATAGAGTCCAGACATATCAAAATTTGATTTTTGGGTTGGTAGAGAGGTGATGCTGTGAGACTAACAGCTTTGTGTTTCCGTGGGATGAAGCTACTATTACTCTTGAAGACATGATTATTTTGGGAAGGTTTTCTGTTTTGGGTGACTCTGTTTTGTTCCCCCTTCAATCCCCTGAGTTGGTAGAGATTAAAGAGAATCTTGAAAATGCGCAAAGGGAGCTTATCGGGTTGAAGACTAATAATCAGAGTAAGTGGTTGAATTTTTTCATGAATAGTGGTAAGGATTATGAACATGAAGCTTTTCTTTTTCTTTGGTTATCCAGATTTGTGTTTCCATGTAAAATAGGTGCTCCTGTTTTCTCAATAGTTGTTAATCTAGCTAGTGGTATGCGACTAGCACTTGCTTCTGTTGGGTTTTGGGCCTTTTTTCCCTTCCTATATGGATAAATAAAAGTCTAAGGTTTTGGGTCTTCCTTCTTTTCATTTGTTGATTAATTTAGCCTAATTTGACTGGCCCACTTTGCCAATAAGCCCATTATTATGGTGCATATGTAAGACTTTCTTTTAGGTCTTATTTTCAAAGGATCACATGACACTGTGAGCAGCCATATAGAGAGAATAATGATAAGAGTACAGATTTTCGCACAAACCCTAGCAGCCAATTTCAAATTGCAATTCTTGCTTCGTTTCTTATCCAATTGAGCTGATTTTTGGATAGATTTTTCGTTTCCATTTAATATCTGATTGGGAAATGAGAAAGGATGATTTGGAGTCGTGTAGCTCCAGATTTTTGCTCGTGAACAATAGCTGTGATTTAGTATTTTTACTCCTTTTATTTCTCTAGTTTTTGGTGTTGTCTTGTAGTTTTGTTACTCATTGGCCATTTTGGAGAACACTTTTATAACTCTTGTTTATTTTATTGGAGCTTTGGCCTTGTCATTTTTTCTCTTTACACCGAAGAGGTTTTCCACGTTAAAATTTGGTGTCTTGTGTGTTGATTTATATTTCTTGCTTGGTTGATTTGTTTGTTGCCCAAGCATTTTGTTCTTGCATTATTTTGTCTTCCTTGGTTCAAATAGAAGTGAATGTTTTGACTTGGGTTTTCTTCGGCTATTGCCCTGGCATGCACATTTATTTTGTGCTTGTCTTTCCCAATAGCTCTTGTTGTTCTTGCTAGTATATATAGGGACTTAGGCTCGTTGAAACAGGTTATGATAATTGCTTCATCAGAAGTGACAGGTAGAAATGGAGATAGATTTCACATTCATAAACTTAGTCTTTGGTCGCTAGTGTTCTTTGTTCAAGTTTGGGCTTGGGAGAGGATGGTATCTTTGCAGCCAGAGCAGGCTCCAAATTACAATATAGTTAGTGGGGAGAGAATATGCTGATAACACAATATGAAACAATTGGGTGTAATTAATGTGAGGGCTACTATTGACTCATTCGGAGATGTTTTTCGATAGAGGCCATACACCTTGGCCGTGAAGGTTTGTCGATTCCCAAGTTTTACAAGGATAAAGAAGAGTAGACAATATTTGGAGAGCAAAATTTGGATATAGAAATGGAGTCTTTCGTTCGATGCTTGAGGGCATCTGAGCTTGTTGGTTTTGATTGTCAAGAGCCCTATCGACCAAATCGGGTAGCAATACAATTTGGATATGATCAAGACTTCGCTAAATGGATCCCTCGCTCGCCTTCAAGTCCAGAGCTTCCTGGTACAACTACAATAGACCTATGGATTCTGATTTGTGGTTATACTATCCCTCTAGGTTGTTTGAACCGGATGTAACTACACCGTATTTGAAAAGATGGAGAAACGAAACTAATCGGGATGTCTATGATGTTCTTCCTGATCTACCGAAAGAATGTCAACTGGAGAATTACCATTAAGGTCCTCCTGGTTTTTCTCATCATTCGATAGGCCACTGTTTTACAAACCTCCATAGATGAATTCTCCTTGTCATTTTCTATTCTGTAATATGCTTCTGCTTCGGATGAGGAGAAGAACCACGAGGAACTTCATGTTAGTTCTCCACTTGATATTTTTTCGGTAGATCAGGAAGAACATCACACACATCCCGATTAGTTTTGTTTCTCCATCATTTCAAATACTGTGTAGTTACATCCAGTTCAAACAACATAGACAGAGAGTATAACCTCAAATCATAATCTATAGGTCTGTTGTAGTTGTACCAGGCAAGCTCTGGACTTGAAGGCGAGCGAGGAATCCATTTAGGGAAGTCTTGATCATATCAAAACTACATTGGTACCCGATTTGGTAGATAGGGCTCTTGACAATCAAAACCAACAAGCTCAGATGCCCTCAAGCATCGAACGAAAGACCCATTTCTATATCTAAATTTTTCATTCCAACTATTTTCCACTCTTCTTTATCCTTGTAAAACTTGGGAATTGACCAACCTTCCATAGCCAATGTGTATGGACTCCATCGAAAAAACACTCTAGATGAGTCAATAGTAGCCCTCATGTTAATTACACCTGATTGTTTCATATTATGCCATCGGCGTATTCTCACCCACCTAACTATAATGTAATTTTGAACCTGCTCTGGCTGCAAAGATACTATCCTCTCCCAAGCCCAAACTTGAACAAAGAACACTGGCGACCAAAGACTAAACTCATGAATGTCAAATTTGTCTCCATTTCTACCTGTCACTTCTGATGAAGCCATTATCATAACTTGTTTCAATGAGCCAAGTCCCTATATATAATAGAAAGAACAATGTAACATCCCACAACTAGAAAGAGCTAGAATTAGAAAGAGTAATTTTTGGAAATAATAAAAATCTGGAAATTTGACAAGAGTTAAGTTAAGAATGAGTTTTGGGTCAAATTCAAACAACCATAACTCCTATCTCAGGATGATATAGGTGTGTTTACAGATACCGTAGGAAATATCTTTGAATTATCTTTCCAATGCCACCAAGTTTACGTGATTCCGAGTTCGTATGAGTGAGATATGGCCATTGGAAGTTGGGCTGTTTAAATAAGGAAAGTCCAATCCGGATTTTAGTAGGGCATTACGGTCTTTTCCATACCAAATTAAATAATTTCGTTTTTGGTAATTATTTAGGGTCTAAACTGAAGTTATTCAGTTTATGCTTTTGAAAAACAAGTTAGGGTTTTGAGAGAAGAGAAAAGAAGAGAAAAGAAAAGGAGAAAAGAGGAGAGGAAGCAAGAATCGTGAAGATCTTTAAGAATCCCATGTGGATTTCGTAAAGGGGTGATCCCTATGAGGTATGTGAGATCACATAACATTGGATTACTTCAACCATGCGCCAATCATGATTCAATTCAGCGAAGTTGTATTGCTTTGAAAGCAAATCTTATGAGTTCTTGATAATAATTCGTTTGAAATCTTGTGGGTTCTTGTTGTTGGAGTTTCTTGAGTTTGACTCATGTTTTAGGTGTGTTTTCGAGTATAATATTACATATATTGATGGTATAGGTTATTCTAAGTGTTTGGGGAAAGAACCAAGTTGAAATTGGGGGTTTAGAGTTGAAAACCGAAGGAGAAAAGTCAGAATCCACCTGGGCAAAGGCCTGCGGTGCCGCCCCAGCCAGAGCGCCCCAAAGGAGCTTCTAAAATTTGGGATCTAGGCCCCCTAGCCAGAGCGCCCCAACCCTGTGTCTAAAATTCAAGGGCTGGAACCCCGCGCCTCTCAGAGCGCCAGGGGCGCCAGTTCTTCTACCTTTCCCCCCTTCTTTTCGTACTAGTTCCTTAATAACATACCTATATTTTCTAGTCCATTTCTATACTCTAAGGTACCTCTAAACATCATGAAATCATCCATAAAGATGAGATCATGAACCTTGAATCCATAATTCAATTCAAGGAAAGTTAAGAGTCAAGTCAAAAGGGTTAGGAGTCAAGTTAAGAGAAGTTCATAGAGTTTTCCAAAAGTCTCTTACAAACTTTTTAACTTTGTTTTAAGACTTAAGATTTGAGTTGTGTAAAGAGTAAGAGTAAAGCTCATTTCTTCAAAGATTATACGGGAACTAAGTATTCCCAAAAGTTAAAATGATTTTCACATTGGATCAAGAAAGGAAACACCAATTTCCAAGAGAGCTTTTAAGCTAACTTTTGAGTAATTATCTCAATCCAAAGAAAGAGTTTTGTTTTTAAAACATGTGAGCTAAGTATATTTTGGGTGTAGTATTGAGCACCGATATGGGGACGCGAGTTCATAATAACTCAAGTCTCCATAAACCATGTAGCCATCATGGGTAGAAAGGATCATACTTTTTAGATGATTCCTTAGTGCTTTTTAGCATAGACTAATGGATCCACTTAGTTAAGGCGTTCTATATGACGGCAAAGTATAGGAAAGTTCTGGCAGCGTGGGCAAGACACTGTATCATCACTTAGGCTCATAGTGGTGGTTGTCGGTTAGAGAAACTCCCACAATATTTTATTACTTTTATGTAATTGAGTTGTTATTGCATTACTTTAACATGTTGAGTTATCATCTATTGTTTTAAATGATTTGTTTGAACTGCACCTTTATTGTCATTTTTACTTTGCATTAGAGTTGAGTTATTGCATAGTTAAATTCTGAGACTACATCATGTGTTTAAGTCTTCCGCTGAGTAAGTAAGCCAGGCCAAGGGTTCGCTTGGAGTCAGCAATGGTTCTCAAGTGCCGGCCACGTCCAGGGTGTAGGCTTGGGGCGTGACAAACTTGGTATCAGAGAAAAAAGTTCCAGAGTCCTAGGGAGTCTATGAAGCAATGTCTGTAGAGTCATAGTTATCGGTATGAAGCGCGCCACATCTATAATTAGAAGGCTGCAACACTTAGGAAATTATTTCACTTCTTTCACACTCATTTGTGTGTTAGAGTTTGATCTCTAAAATGTTTCTACTAATTCGTGCTTCCATGTGTCTTTCAGATCATGCCACCATGAAGAGCTGTCTGAGGTTGTCCTACTAGATGAGATGTTGAGGACCAAGGGGTACCTAATGCACCTGAAGTGCAATCCCAATGAGAAACCACGAATGTTGAGTTCATGGAAGCGACCCGAATGTTAAGCCAAGTTGTGACTAACCAGGTTGGACAACAAAGAGGGGCTGGATATGAAGTGGCTGATACTTCGAGAATCCGAGCGTTCTTAAGGATGAATCCTCCAAGTTTCACTGGTTCAAGCACTACTGAAGATCCAGAGAGTTTTGTTGAGGAATTGAAAAAGGTATTTGAGCTTATGCAAGTTATCGATGCTAAGCAAGTAGATGTAGCTGCATATCAACTGAAGAATGTTGCTAGGACTTGGTTTGACCAGTGGAAGAAGAGTAGAGCTGAGGGAGCACCACATGTGAGTTGGGCTTGTTTTGAGGAGGCCTTCTTAGGGCGTTTCTTTCTCCGAGAACTGAGAGAGGCCAAGGTACGGGAATTTCTCACTCTTAAGCATGAGTCACTAAGCGTTCATGAGTACAGCTTGAAGTTCACCCAACTTTCCCGATATGCTCCGGAGATGGTTGCGAATATGACAAGTAGGATGTTTTTGTTTGTTATTGGGTTGTCCCGTCTGTTAAGTAAAAAGGGAAAGGCAGCCATGCTAATTGGGGACATGGATATAGCAAGGTTGATGGTCTATGTGCAGCAGGATGGGGAAGAGAAATTGAGGGATAAGGAGGAGTTTATAAACAAGAAAGCGAAGACATGGAATGAGTCCGGGTAGCAGAGGAATAATGTAAACCAGGTCTTCTTTTCTACAAAAGTAAAAGGGACCTGCCCCATCATCTGCTAGTGCACCTGCACCCAAAAACAAAGGTGAGTACAATGGTGAGAATTCACAGAACTTCTGAGCTAGACCTGCACAGTCTCAGGGTAGTGTGGCACAAGGAGGTAACTGGGCTCCTTCATGTTATAAGTGTGGTAGGACTCACCCAGGTAATTGTCGCGATGGCTCTACAGATTGTTTCAAGTGTGGACAAAAGGGTCACTTCATAAAAGAGTGCCCTCAGAACCAGCAAGGTAATGGGAATCAGGGCAATAGAGTCCAATATTCATCACTTGCTCCACCAGACAGGGCAGCACCTAGAGAAGCTTCTTCCTATACTGGCGGAGGAGCAAACCGCCTTTATGCGATCAACAGTCGTCAAGAGTAAGAGAATTCTCCAGATGTTGTCACTGGTATGATTAAAGTCTTTACTCTTGATGTTTATGCTTTGCTAGACCCAGGAGCAAGTTTATCTTTTGTTACTCCTTATGTTGCAAATAATTTTGATGTTCTTCTTGAGAAACTTTGTGAACCCTTTTGCGTTTCTACACCTGTTGGGGAGTCTATTCCAGCTGAGCGAGTATATCGTGATTCTCTCATTTTCATCAATCCCAAGGACAACATAGCTGATTTAGTAGAGTTAGACATGGTAGATTTCGATGTCATTATAAGTATGGACTGGCTTCATGCCTGTTATGCCTCCATTGATTGTAGAAAAGTTGTTAGGTTCCAAATTCCTAATGACCCAGTTATAGAGTGGAGTAGGAGTTCAGCAGTGCCTGAGGGTCGTTTCATTTCGTACCTTAAGGTGAGAAAGTTAGTTTCCAAGGGGTGTATCTATGAATCTAGTGTTGAGATACCTCCTATTGAGTCAGTTTTAGTTGTGAATGAGTTTCAAGAAGTCTTTCTTGATGATCTACCCGGAGTCCCTTTTGAGAGAGAGATAGACTTCGGCATAAACATTCTTCCAGATACTAGTCCTATTTTATTTCTCCATATAGAATAGCACCAGCAAAGTTGAAAGAGCTAAAAGAACAGTTGAAAGAACTCTTTGATAAGGGTTTTATTCAACCAAGTGTCTCACCTTGGGGCACTCCGATCTTATTTGTGAGAAAGAAAGATGGTTCCCTTAGGATGTGTATAGATTACCGTCAGTTGAACAAGGTTACCATCAAGAATAAGTACCCTCTTCCGAGAATTGATGATCTTTTCGATCAACTTGAGGGTGCTACTTGTTTCTCTAAGATAGACCTCAAATTTGGTTACCATAAGTTGAAAGTAAGGAAATGTGACATTCCAAAGACAACATTCAGGACCTATTATGGTCATTATGAGTTTCTGGTCATGTCATTCGGTCTAACTAACGCACCTGCAACATTTATGGACCTTATGGATAGAGTATTCAAACCTTATTTAGATATTTTTGTTATCGTGTTCATCGATGACATAATAATCTATTCGAGGAAAGAAGAAGATCATGCTAGCCATCTCAGAATAGTCCTCCAAATTATAAACGATAAGGAGTTATATGCTAAGTTCTCTAAATATGTGTTTTGGCTTGAGTCTAAGGCATTCCTAAACCACATTGTTTTCGGTGATGGGATTAGAGTTGACACTCAGAAAATAGAGGCAGTACAAAATTGGCCTAGACCCATATCTCCAACTGATATTAGGATTTTCTTGGGTTTGGCTGGCTATTATAGAAGGTTGGTAGAGGGGTTCTCATCTATTTCATCCACTTTGACCAAGTTAACTCAGAAAATAGTGAAATTTCAATGGTTTGAAGCTTGTGAAAAGAGCTTTTAGGAATTAAAAAAGAGGTTGACTACTACCCTAGTATTGACCTTACCAGAAGGAACTCTAGGTTTTTTCGTATATTGTGACGCGTCTAGAGTTAGTTTGGGCTGATTGTTGATGCAGAATGACAAGGATATAGCTTACGCCTCCAGACAGTTGAAAGTTCATGACAGGAACTACCCAACCCATGATCTAGAGTTGGCTACCCTAGTATTTGCTTTGAAACTATGGAACCATTATCTTTGTGGTGTTCATGTGGATGTGTTCACCGATCATAAGAGCCTTCAGTATGCGTTTAGTTAGAAATAGCTTAATCTCTGACAAAGAAGGTGGTTAGAGTTACTTAAAGATTATGAAACGAGTATTGTTTATCATCCAGGTAAGGCTAATGTTGTTGTTGATGCCTTGAGTAGATTGTCTATGGATAGTACCGCCCATTTTAAGGAAGATAAGAAAGATTTAGCAAAAGATATGTATAGACTTGTATGATTAGGAGTTTGACTAATAAATTCCACAGAAGGAGGAGTAGTGATGATGAAGGGGGCTGAATCATCATTAGTATTAGAAGTAAAAGAGAAGCAAGACCAAGACCCTATTTTGCTTGAATTGAAGACAAATGTTCATAAGCAAAAAGTAATGGCTTTTGAACAAGGGAGAGATGGTATATTGGGTTATCAAGGTAGGTTATGTGTACCAAGGGTGGATGAACTTCAAGAAAGGATTATGGAGGAAACTTATAGCTCAAGATATTCTATCCATTCGGGTTCAACAAAGATGTACCATGACTTGACAGAAGTTTATTGGTGGAGTAGTATGAAGAAGGGCATTGCAGAATTTGTTGTTAAGTGTCCGAATTTCCAACAAGTTAAAGTAGAGCACCAAAGGCCCAGTGGTATGGCTCAGAATATAGAACTTCCGAAATGGAAGTGGGAGATGATTAATATGGATTTTATTACTGGGTTGCCAAAGTCTCGCAGGCAACATGATTATATTTGGGTGATTGTTGATGGAATGACTAAATCAGTCCACTTTTTGCCGGTAATGACTACCCATTCAGCCGAAGATTATACTAAGTTGTACATTCAAGAAGTAGTGAGACTTCATGGAGTTTCGGTCTCCATTATTTTAGATAGAGGTGCACAATTTACTGCACAGTTCTGGAAATCTTTTCAGAAAGGCTTGAGTTCAAAGGTGAACTTAAGTACTGCCTTTCATCCACAGACCGATTAGCAAGCAGAATGCACCATTCAGACCTTAGAGGATATGTTGAGGGCTTGTATGATTGATTTCAAAGGATATTGGGATGATTACCTACCTCTTATTTAATGTTCTTACAACAATAGATACCATTCTAGCATCCAGATGGCTCCTTATGAAGCTCTTTATGGGAGAAGATGTAGATCTCCTATTGGATGGTTTGAAGTTGGTGAAGCTGGCTTGATAGGACTAGACTTAGTTCATCAAGCTATGGAGAAGGTGAAGGTTATTCAACAGAGGTTGAAAACGGCATAGAGTCGTCAGAAATCCTACACTGATGTTAGGAGGAGGGAGTTAGAGTTTGAAGTAGATGATTGGGTATACTTGAAAGTTTCACCCATGATGGGTGTTATTAAATTTGGTAAGAAGAGGAAGCTTAGTCCCCGGTATATTGGCCCTTACAGAATATCCAAGAGGATTGGCAATGTAGCTTATGAGTTGGAGTTACCCCAAGAGTTTACAGTGGTTCATCCGGTGTTCCACGTCTCCATGTTGAAAAAGTGCATAGGAGATCCTTCATTTGTCATACCAACTGAAGATATTGGTATCAAGGATAACTTGTCTTATGACGAGATCCATGTTCAAATTCTGGACTGTCAGGTTCGTAAGTTGAGGACAAAGGAAGTAGCATCAGTCAAAGTTCTTTCGAGAAATCAATTTATTGAGGAACCTACTTGAGAAGTGGATGAGGATATGAAGAAGAGATATCCACATCTCTTTGAGCACAGAGAAATTCCAGACCAAGGGACAAATTCTCTTCTTAGTACTCTTTAATTATTATACTTGATTTGTTAGATTTGCTTGTTGGGTGTTTGAGCTGAATGTTAGATGTTACACACTTAGGCTACTAAGAGTAATCTCATTCAAGGACGAATGTTTCCAAGGGAGGAGATATTGTAACATCCCACAACTAGAAAGAGCTTGAATAAGAAAGAGTGATTTTGGAAATAATAAAAAACTTGAAATTTGACAAGAGTTAAGTTAAGAATGAGTTTTGGGTCAACTTCAAACGACCATAATTGCTAGCTCAAGATGAGTTAGGTGTGTTTCCAGATACGGTAGGAAAGATCATTGAATTATCTCTCCAATGTCCCCGAGTTTGTATGAGTGAGATATGCCCATTGGAAGTTGGGCTATTCGGATAAGGAAAGTCCAATCCGGATTTTAGAAGGGCATTATGGTCTTTTCCATACCCAATTAAATATTTTCATTTTTTGTAATTATTTAGGGCTATAAACTGAAGTTAGTAAATTTAAGCTTTTGAAAAACAAGTTAGGGTTTCAACAGAGAAGAAAAGAAGAGAAAAGAAGAGGAGAGGGAGCAAGAATCGTCAAGATCTTCAAGAATCGCTTGTGGATTTCATCAAGGGGTGATCCCTACGAGGTATGTGACATCATATAGCGTTGGGTTACTTCACCCACACACCAATCATGATTAAATTCAACGAAGTTGCATTGTTTTGAAAGCAAAACTTATGAGTTCTTGATGATAATTCGTTTCAGATCTTGTGGGTTCTTGTTGTTGGAGTATCTTGAGTTTGATTCATTTTTTCAGGTGTGCTTTCAAGTATAATCTTACATATATTGATGGTATAGTTGATTGTATGTTTTTGGAGGAAGAACCAAGTTGAAATAGGGGGTTTAGAGTTGAAAAACGAAGGAGAAAAGTCAGAATCCACCTGGGTAGGGGCCTAGGGCGCCGCCCCAGCCAGAACGCCCCAAAGGGGCTTTTGAAACTTGGTCTCTGGGGCGTCGCGCCGCCAGAGCACCCCAACCCTATGTCTAAAATTCAAGGGCTGGTGCCCCGTGCCTCTCAGAGCGCCAGGGACACCAGTTCTTCCACCTTTTCCCCCTTCTTTCTGTACTAGTTCCTTAGCAATGTACCTATATTTTCTAGTCGATTTCTATACTCTAAGGTATGTATAAACATCATTAAATTATCCATAAATATGAGATCATGAACCTCGAATCCATAATTCAATTCAAGAAAAGTTAAGAGTCAAGTCAAAAGGGTTAAGAGTTAAGTTAACAGAACTTCATAGAGTTTTCCAAAAGTCTCTTACAAACGTTTTAACTTTGTTTTAAGACTTAAGCTTTGAGTTGAGTAAAGAGTAAGAGTAAAGTTCATTTCTTCAAAGATTATATGGGAACTAAGTAATCCCAAAAGTTAAAATGTTGTTTACATTTGAGCATGAAAGGAAACATTGATTTCCAAGAGAGATTTTAAGCTAAGTTTTTAGTAACTATCTCAAACCAAAGAAAGAGTTTTGTTTTTAAAACATATGAGCTGAGTATATTTTGGGAGTAGTATTGAGCACTGATATAGCGACGCGAGTTCATAATATGTCAAGTTTCAATAAACAATGTAGCCATCATGGGTAGAAAAGATCATACTTTTTAGTTGGTTCCTTAGTGCTTTTTAGCAAATATTAGTGGACCCATTTAGTTAAGGGGTTTTATATGACGGCAAAGTATAGGACAGTTTTGGCAGCGTGGGCAAGATGTTGTATCATCACTTAGGCTCATAGTGGTGGTTGTCGATTAGAGAAACTCCCACAGTATTATATTAATTTTATATAATTGAGTTGTTATTGCATTACTTTAACATGTTGAGTTATCATCTGTTGTTTATAATGCTTTGTATAACATGTTGAGTTATTGCATGAGTTATATTCTTAGACTGCTTCGTGTGTTTAAGTCTTTCGCTAAGTAAGTAAGCCAGGCCAAGGGTTCTCTTGGGGCCAACAATGGTTCTCGAGTGCCGGCCACGTCCAGGGTGTTGGCTCGGGGCTTGACAAACAACATGAGCTATTGGGAAAGACAAGCACAAAATAAACGTGCATGACAGGGCAATAGCCGAAGAAAACCCAAGTCAAAACTTTCACATCTATTTGCACCAAGAGAAGACAAAATAATGCAAGAACAAACTGTTTGGGCAACAAATAAATCAACCAAGCAAGAAAAATAAATCAACACACAAGACACCAAATTTTAATGTGGAAAACCTCTTCGGTGTGAAGAGTAAAAACCACAAGGCCAAAGCTCCAATAAAATAAACAAGAGTTATAAAAGTGTTCTCCAAAATGTCCAGCAATAAAGTGCCAAACAATGAGCAACACAACTACAAGAGAGCACCAAAAACTAGAGAAATAAAAGGAGTAAAAACACCAAAATCGCAGTTACTGTTCACGAGCAAAAATCTGGAGCTACACGACTCCAAATCACCCTCTATCAGTTACCAATCAAAGACCATGTTGAAAGGAACAAGCTATCCAAAAATCAGCTCAATCGGATAAGAAACGAAGTGGGAATTGCTATTTGAAATTGGTTGTTAGGGCTTGTGCGAAAATCTGCACTCTATCACTATTCTCTCTATAATATGGCTGCTCTCAATCTCTTGTGATCCTTCTAAAATAAGACCTAAAAGAAAGTCTTACATATGCATCATAATATTGGGCTTATTGGCAAAGTGGGCTAGTCAAATTGGGCTAAATTAATCCACAAAGAAAAGGAAGGAAGACCCAAAACTTTAGACTTTTATTTATCCACATAGGAAGGGAAAAAAGGCCCAAAAATCAATAGGAGCAAGTGCTAGTAGCATACCTCTAGCTAGATTAACAGCTATTGAGAAAACAGGAGCACCTATTTTACATGAAAACACAAATCTTGAAAACCAAAGAGAAAGAAAAGTTTTATGTTCGTAATCATTACCACTATACATGAAAAAATTCAACCACCTACTCTGATTATTAGTCTTCAATCTGATAAGCGCCCTTCGTGCATTTTCAACATTTTCTTTAATCTCTACCAACTCAGGGGATTCAAGGGGGGACAAAATAGAGTCACCCAAAAACAGAAAACTTTCCCAAAATCATCATGTCTTCAAGAGTAACAATAGCTTCATCCCACGGAAACAAAAAAACTGTTAGTCTCACAGCACCACCTTTTTACCAACCCAAAAATCAAATTTTGATCTGTCTAGACTCTATAAACTGAACTCCTGATAGCTCTGTAAATTCCTACAGCTTTCCATTCAGGGTGATGGATAACCTCCATCATTTCAACCCATTCTTTCGATTTCATTTGTTGATCCCTCCATCCATTGCAACCATGAAAGGAGACTTTCAATGGCCACCCCGATTCGGATGGAAAAGGAATTGAAGGAGGCTTCAAATTCGGTCCTTCATTCGAAGCAAAAATTGGATTCAAGAAATGGGCATTTCTGTGTTGAGGGATTCAACCAATTTGTGAAAACCAACATCTCATCTGTTTCATCCATCATTGGATCTTCCGTCGATTCTTTAAAATGCACAATTCCCCTTGTTTTAGGACAAAAAAAGAGTGAATTTGATTCTTTTAGGACAAGAAAAAGTACTTCTTGTGTGTTTATCTTTACAAGTTTAAAATGGGAATGACGACAACAAATGGTTTATGCAGAGTATGGTTTACTTGCCCTAATCTTCTTTATTCTTTAGTGAGTATCAACTTAAGATTATACGTTGACTAAAATGGAGGAACTATATTTTTTTAAAGGGGTGTTAAAACATAAAAAAAATTAAACATGCGATTAAATTTAGGGATTGTATAAATAGAATATATATAAATAAAACGTTTAACCTATCTACATAGTATATCTTTTGAATACATGTGGTTCCATCATTGATGATAATGAATATTATTTAAACTTTACGTGCATGAGCTTTTAATCCTAAGCCCTGATAAAGGAAGACGGTTGTTGTAGACTATCTGTCAACGTAAAACTGGTGAATTCTAATGGAAATAACAAAACAAAATATGACAATCTTTCTAATTATCACATGTATTCACTTAGTAGTATTCCATTAATTCTTAATGTGATTTCAGAACTTATTGAAAAATAAGTTAGAAAAAACCACTTGTTTGGTGGGGTATCTTTTATAGAAAACATATGAATTTGGATCGTCAATAATCATTTGATATAATATTTAGAGATATACATAGCACGTAGCATTTATACCTTTTTAGTGGAGCAGTGTCAGTTGATTCTTTGTGAATATGTGTGGCTCTACCACTGATGGCGATGTGTATTACTTAAATTTTATGTGTATGAGTTTCAGTTTTAAGCCCTGATAGAGGAAAACAATTGCAGTAGGCTGACAATCAATAAAAAAAAACGGGTGAATATAGTGATAAGAATAACAAAATGAAATATCACATTTTTTAAGGTTTATACTATATCAAAAGGTACATACTTATATGGAACTTCACCTGCATGAGCTTTCAATTCTAATCCCCGGTAGAGGAAAATGATTGATGTACGCTAACTGCCAACATAATATCGGAGAATTTGGTGATGGAGATAAGAAAAACTAAACATGACAAAATATATAAAGGGATCAAATACATAGTATGCATATAAATAAAACTTTTCAACTATCAACATAGTATACTTTTCCAATGAAGTGGTGCGAGTTGGCACCTTTTGAATACATGTGATTCCGCCATTGATGATGATAATACTATTTAAATTTTATGTACTTGATCTTTCACTGCTAAGCCCCGATAGAGGAAGACGATTGTAGTAGGCTTACTGTCAACATAAAACTGATGGATTTGAATCAATTTGATGATGGAAATAACAAAACAAAATATGACAATCCTTCTAATTACAACATATATTCTTTCTATAGTATTTCATTAATTCATAATATTATTTCTGAACTTATTTTAAAACATTCTTAAAAAACACTTTTTCTGTGAGGGGTATTTTTTTTTAGAGAAAATATGAATTCGTTTGATATAATATTTAAGGATTCAACAAAACATATTGTATCGATACTTTTCAATGAAACGGTTTCTATTGACTCTTTTAGCCACTAATGATGACATGTATTACTTAAACTTCACGTGCATGAGCTTTTAGTCTTAACTTGATAGAGGAAAACAATTAAGTTGACTATCAACGTAAAACTGATGAATTTGGTGATGGGAATAACAAAACAAAACAAAATATGACATGTTTTATGGTTCATATTGTATCATAAGGTACATCTTGATATTACTTGAACTTTACATGCATAAGCTTTCAGTCATAATCCTTGATAGAGTGGTTCACTGTCAAATTGGTGACAGAGATAACAAAAAAAAATATGACATGGTGTAAGGTTCATATTTTACCATCATGTACACATTAATATTAATTAAACTTTACATGCCTAAGCTTTTAGTCCTAAACGCTGACAGAGGAAGACAATTACAATAGACTGGCTATCATAAAACCGGTGAAACATGTGTAAGAATCCTTCTAATTACAACATCTATTCACTCAATAGTATTTCATTCATTCATAATGCGATTTTACAAATTATTATTGATCATTCTACCAAAACACTTATTATTTATTTTATTTTAGGGTGGGATTTTTATTTTATAGAAAAAATAAGTAAATTTGGATTGTCATTAATCATTTGTATAATTTTTAAATATATATATATGTATATACGTTTGTCCAAGAAATTCTTCACAAGATATATACAAATAGTGTGAAAGATATTTTGGATTTTTATCAAACCATATTTGAACTATGAATTCAAATATCTATAATAGTGATATTCAATATTAGTAACAGAATTTTGAATAAATTTTAGGGATAAGACACAAGTATCCCTCTAGACTATGATCGAAATCACAGAGACACACCTAAACTTAACTATGGTTCTATTACCCCTAAACTAATTTAAAATGTCATAGAGAGTGTGCAGACTCTCTTGAAGACTATTGATGAGTGAACAAATTTTACACAAGTCATTTTGATTTGGTAACTTTATAGTTAGTTAGTGCTAATATTTATTCATATTAAAACTTACATATGTTTAGTTATTTCCATTTCTTTCACTAATTTCTTATATTTTCACTTTTAGTTGCTTTTAAAAATTATGCGTATTTTTTGAAATAATTTAAAAGTGTCCTTTAATTTTTTTATGTTTTATTTGATTTTCTTCACTTATTTTGATATTCATTCAAAATTAACTTATTTTAAATATAAGACATTTGAATTAAATTTGAAATCAAATGAAAAGGAAAGACAAATAAAATAAAAAGAGTAAAATAAAATCAATAGAAAAGTAAAAGAGAAAAAACAATGAATCAAGGTAAAAAAAGGTTTAGATATTTATTCATACAATCAATGAACTTTGACTAAAATTGTTGAATTTGCCTTTTAAGTTCTAAATGAAATCAATATTGGATCTTAATTAATCATATGTATATTTTCTATATTTTATAATATATATATATATATATATATATATATATATA
>JAJOOE010022137.1:0-20015 GCA_036250405.1 Solanum raphanifolium | reverse complement strand
AATGTATCAAACCTAATGTATCCCGTGCACAACGCTATGTATCCCGCAAACATCATTTTTAAGGAATTTTTGGTAAATAGAAAACTAGAAGGGATAGGATGTTATTTAGTACTTATAATATGTGGTTCCTATAATTTATACTTAATTGATTCATCAATTATATGGGGTTCATGAATTTGGGCCATGAACCTTGCATATACATGTAGTCGCTCGTTAACAATTGATGGCCCAACTAAATGTGATTGAAAAATGAACAATTTCTATATTTCATCATATTTCTTCTATTACAAATAATATTACTCACTCTGTCCCAATTTATGTGATTTACTTTCTTTTTTAGTCAGTCAAAAAAAAATGACATATTTTTATATTAAGTAACAATTTAACTATAAAATGTCTTTTTGACCCTTAATAAAATGATTTACAGCTACACAATTTTCTACTTGAACCACAAGTTTTAAAAGTCTTCCTTTCTTTCTTAAATTCCGTACCGAGTCAAATTACCTCACATAAAATGGGACGAGGGAGTAATAGTTTTTTGAAAAATATTCATGTGAAGTAGTATGAGTGCAAATATGGAATTTTTTTTTTGGAAATTTCGAGAGATACTCACAATTACTATCCTTTGAATACGTATTATGTAAATTATGCACGTGCAATAGCTTCTAAATCACACGAGAGATGTAACTGCACTAGGCAATTTCTGTACAACGAATTGGACTTAGAAAGGGACCAAGTGATGAACACCCCCTAGCATCCCTTTTTGGGATAGTGAACTCACTACGCCAAGCTTAGCCAACTGCGAAAGGATCATGTTAGATTCAATCTCTACTCTCTCTTATAGAATACTCTTGCTATACTGTATCGGCAACTCTTTTCGGGCTAAATAAAGGATTGAAGATCCGTATTTCATTCCGTTAACAAGTTAAAAAAAATTTAACTTGTGATTTTTGACTTATAAGTCATAAGTTATAAGCTTATCCAGACAGACAATCATAAGTTATTGTATCCCCTTGAAGTTACCTTTAACTTTCACTAAGTTCCTGTATTGTTTATTCGCTTGCTTCATGATCCGATTAAGTACAATATATGTAGTTGGTTCGATATACTTTATCAATCATCAAAACTCATTAAGTTCAATAAAATTAGTCAAAATGCATGCAAATTAATTCTGACTACATCCTTATAAAAAAATAAAGGACAATACACACATGGTGTTTTGTTATCTGCTATCCCATATTGATACACCTCTCCATACATTTGTCATTTGGATCCATACATCTACTCTGCCCTTTATTTTGTGCATGTTCCCTGCCGACAATATACCATGAAATCCTTTCAATTCTCACTTGTACTAATAATATAGAAGTGCTAAATGACCAAAAAATTTGTTCAGAATTTGGCCAGAAAATTAAAAAAATTATATTTTTTTTTAATTTTAAAGCAAACTGATCTTTTTTCCATTTTTTAGTTAAAAAGTATTAAAGTTAAAAAGGGTAAAAATGTTTAAGAAGATAAAATATCATTCTAGCCAAACTCTGATCAAATTTTCTGACAAAAAATATTTTTCCTAATAATGGGATATTCTTTTCTTTTGAGTTCTTGGAAGTTTCTCTCATCCATACTCCCAAACTATGCAAATTATGTATTACAGTAATAAAAATGTAGAGAGAATCCCAATGGGTCAACTTTCATGCCAACCTGTATAGTATAAAGCATCTTTTGAGATGATAAAATCGATTCCATAAAGGGATTCCCAACATTTTCGCTATCAGACATTAGTTAGAAAATATAAAAAGAATTTTTTTTTAGAAATAACAAAAATAATAGATATAATAAGACTCTTTACATGTGAATTCACTTGGATACAGTTAAATTTTCACTATCTCAAGTCAAATTCGTGAAAAGAAGATTGCATAAAAGCGCATACTAAAAATCCAAAATAAACACAAACAAATAATATAGGGTAAGGCCGTAAGGGGTAAATAATATAGGGTAAATGGTAAAAAAATATAGGGTAAGTGATAAAATATTATTGTGAAATATTAAGTAAGGATATAATTGGAAAAAGAAATTAAGTAACACTGGGAACACATCAAATCGGTTGTTTCATAAAATGGGGGTTTTGATTGTTACATTATAACAAAATTTAACAATACAATACATTTTAAGTAACAATCAAAACAAACATTGTATGTATGGTAACAATACAATATAATAGGTAACAATACAATACAAATTACAATACAATAAGAGTATGCAGATGACCAACAAGGGTTGTAAAGGAGTGGTAAGTACTCTTTTATCCTTAACCAAGAGGTCTCGAGATTGAGTCTCCTTGGATACAGAGTTGCCTTAGACTCCAATTTTTTTCCAAAACTAATTTTTAATTATATTTTACCTTTTATAGCCCAACAACAATTTTTATAACAACACGTTCTTTGTACAATTAATCATTTTTATAGAAATAGAATTTCTAAGATTATCAATAATAGGAATAGAAATTCCAACCATATATTTTGATATTTTGCCAAATTGATTTGGTTCGTTCGTTTTTTTCCTTTTTAGGTTGTTGTGGTGACAGTTAACCTGATGATTATTTCTGTATTAATAATAGCACTAATTTTTAATTAACCTGATAATCAATAAAATTTCTCATTTTAGTGATTTTACACATATCTAGTACTCCTTCGGTCTCTTTTTACTTGTCAAATTTTGATTTGACACACGTATTAAGAAAATATTGATTGGTCTAGTAAGTTGTCATTTTACCCCTATTAATTGATAGGATCTCAAATCATATTTATTCACCATATTTTTCGAATCAATATTTATAATAATAATAAAAATTATTCTTTTTTGATTTGTCAAAAAATGACTAGTAAAAAAGAACATTAAGTTAAAAAATATTGACAAGTAAATATGGACGGAGGGAGACGAAGAATTGAGAAAGTTCAATTGAATTTAAGTTGGTGAAAGAATCAAAACTCATATTACATATGAAATTAGGACGGTGATTTACAAATTGAGTGCCCCCCAAGAGCGCCGTGCCTGCTGGAAATTCCACAAAAAATTATATATATGTACCTTCACTATTTAATTATACGTTAAAAGTTGCAAGTCCCAGCGCAAGAAAACTGCCTACTTTGCTCAATTTTTTTAATCTAAATTAAGTTATAGATATTTATGTTTCTATAAATCATCTCATTAAGAAAAATTAAGAACTCATAATTTTCAAATTTTAGATTCCCCTAAGTTATCATGTGTTCTAAAAAATATTTATAAATAAGACCTCCTATCTTCCACTCAGCTATGACCTTGTCGCATGAGACTTGCCTAGTGCAATTTACATCTCATGTGCAGTGGCAAAGCCAGAATTTCACGATAACTAGTTATTTGTCACATAAAATTGGTAGCGTAGAAGATGCAACCTAGAAATAGTGCGGTCTTCAATAACATGCACTACTCCATCAACCCCACACATGCACCGATTGTCTCCATATATATTCCCTACTTTTCCATCAACTTAATGTATTTGTTACATTTCATACATTTGAACTACAACTTCTCAAAATGTTTGCTCCAAATTCTCATTTCCAAATTTTTCTCACCTTCAATTTTCTTCTTTTTTTCTCCTTTTCATTAAACAATGTCCAAATTACTCAAGCCATGTCAACAATCACAGCAATTTCCAAAGACCAAATCGCTTGTGAAATGTGCACCACTTGTGAAAACCCATGTCAACCTATTTTGCCTCCATCACCACCACCACCATCACCGTCACCTCCGCTTTTATGCCCTCCTCCACCATCACCACCACCACCACCACCGTCACCGCCTCCTCCACCACCGGTCAATTATTGTCCACCACCACCTCCACCACCGGCACGACGTTCATGCCCAGAAGATTGCTCTCTACAACCTCGTTCACCACCTTATTCCATATATCCTTATTTTTCGCCACCTTTAGCTTACTCTAATAAATCCACTCGATACAAAAATCAACCTTTCGTTACTTGTCTTATTATTGCCATTGCATGTCTTTTTAAAACTTTCGGGCTAATGTAGTGTCAGATCGTTCGTTTTAGGTCAAGTCTGCATAATTTTACTTAAAACGTCTTGTTGTACTCCTATGATTAATTCTTATTGATTTTAGTATCAGACTTTGTTCGTATACTCAACATAAGCGGAAAAAAAAGCATAGTGATATGTATAACATTTAATGTTTGTTTGCTTATATAAATAAATATATGTAAGTTTCATGTTTAGACAATGTGAAGGGATCTAGCAAAAAGAAATTGAAGGGGCAAGAAGTGGTGGATAAAAAAAGATGGTGTACCAAATTGCCAAAAAGAAAGAATTAATGTGGATTCGAAGGACATCTCATTTGCTTCTATAAGGGAAAGTAGGAGTAGCCTTCTTTTGCACTTTAGGCAGTGGAATTCAATAAAGTGACTCAAATGTAATACAAGAGTCACATGCTTAGTTTTTATATCATTTATGATATTTTACTTAAATTTACTTATTGTTGGATACTAATGTACTCATCTATTCTATAAAAAAATGAAGCATCTAATTGGTTTTTATTTTCTTTTAAGTTCTTTTGGTTTTTTGTGAAATATTTTTTTATAGTCCGACTAATTTATCACGAGCAAAAAATTTCACTTTAAATATAATACTTGCCAATCGCATTATAACTTTTGGTGAATTTTTAGATGATCATTGATAATTCATAATGTTCATGTTTCGAAAGCTTCAATATTATTTATCAAACACATTGGTTGCCAATCACACAAGAAGAAAAAAGTGGGAAGATTATATTGGATTATAATTCCAATAGTAACTTCCACACATAATCATTAAAAGCAAACGATTATATAGATTATGTTAGGGTTTTGCCCTGATTTTCTTACCTTATTTGAAGTTTATTTTTTTTCCTTAAAGAAAGGTCAAAGTATTACCATAAATGCTTGAACTTTTTCTGAAAGGAAAATATAATTTTCTTCCATATTTGGTTTATTCTTTCCTTAGAGGAAAGTTTGGAGATCTATAAATTGAAGATCCATATTCTCATAGCAGAACACAATTAGAATCCACAATGTAGACATTTAAGACTTTTGTTTATGGGGAGATTTTCTCTCTACAGTTTTAATGTATTTTTATTAGTTTTTAATTATGTAGGCCAATTGGTCATATCATATAATTATATTATGTCTTTTAGTATAGTTTTATATGTCGTCTAATTTATCCTCATATGATTTGCAATTGTAAGCTTCCGCATGACGCCCTAATCACCCTTTTGAACCCAACAAGTGGTATCAGAGCACATGATCTAACGATCCCATGGTCCGATGATCCTATGGTTCAATGAGGTTGAAAATATGCTCAGGTGATTTCAAATCAATTTGCAACAAATTTGATGATAATGAATATTTTTGTGCTACTACATGTGGGGAAATTTTCAAATATATTTTCAACAATCCGGCTGCTCCATCCTTAAAAACAAAATCAATTTTCAACCCCAGCAAACTTTTAATTCTCGGGCTCCACTTTTAACTCATGCATCTTACTTTTACGCATGAGCTCCACTTTTAACTCATGCATCTTATTTTTAACGCATGAGCTCCACTTTCAACTCATGCATATTACTTTTAACGCATGAGCTCCATTTTCAACCCTGCTTGTAACTTTTAACACAGTGCTCCAACTTTTAACTCATATCAATTTTTAACCATGGTACGCAGCAGTGATACATGAAGATTGTATGAAGAAAGGGGATCAAGTTTTATGAAGAAAATCCAGACAAAAGGGGAGATTTGTTAGGGTTTTGCCCTGATTTTCTTAAATATTTGAAGTTTATTTTTTTCCTTAAAGAAAGGTCAAAGTATTACCATAAGTGCTTGAACTTTTTCTGAGATCTATAAATTGAAGATCCATATTCTCATAGCAGAACACAATAGAATCCACAATGTAGTCATTTAGAGAGTCTTGTTCATGGGGAGATTTATTCACTCAATTGTTTTAATATTTTTCTTTTATATTAGTTTTCATATAATAATATTATCTTTTTAGTATAAGTTTTTGTTATCTGATTTATCAATTCTATGATTAGCAATTGTAAACTTCCGCATGACGCCCTAATCACCCTTTTGAACCCAACAAGTGGTATCAGAGCACATGGTCCAACGATTCCATGGTCCGATGATCCTATGGTTCAATGAGGTTGAACCATTATATAGATTATAAGAGTAATATTTTTGGGGTGATCTTGGAAAGTTGGAATAAAGATCAATTTTTAAAGCGTGACAAAAGAGCATCGTATAATAAGGAAAAAGTGTCTAATAATAATATGATATAAACTTTGGATTTTCATCTGGGGTTTATGTTTATTTTAAATCTCGATTAATTTAGATTTGCATTGTATAAGATCTATTAAAAGGAGAGACTTTTCCTACTAATTTTTTTCCAATCCTAGGACTCGTATTCCAAACACCCCATTAAAAGTGGACAAATCATATTCATTTCATCACAACCTTCGATGGTAGTAGATTTTCTTTGTGTTTCTATGTTCTTTTAAACCTCTTTTTAATATGAATTTGGTGAACTTTTATGAATGAATTATTTCTTCTGCCACAATATAATAGACTTGATTGGAAGTTACTATATGTAGAATAAAATGTTCGAATGGATTATTGATTTATTCAAAATATTGAGTTAAATGTGAAAAGTAAAATTGAAAAGTATAATATTAAGGCCTTGATTAATTCAAATTCACGCCTAAACGAAACAGAGAGAAGGGAATTCATTGAAGGAACAATGAAATAAATTAAAGAAAAAATATTAGTTGTTAAATCGAAAAAAGGAGGAGCATATTTTTTGAACAAAAGAGAAAGAAAAACGATAGAAATCATATTCCATGTCCCTTTATTCTTATTCCCATTTCATGGCAGTCAGTCTGAGAATGCTGATAAAAAGAAGGTGAAAAAGGTAAACATTTTTGTGCTCTGTTTGATTGACACTGTTCAACTGACTTTAGTTATGCTGCTGTATTTAATAGAGAAAATTTTAGAATAGCAAATATAATAAATAGGAGTATAATAAAGCTCTACAATTATAATTTTAATAATTGCGCTTCATAGCTTTAATTTCGTTTGCAATGGAAGTTGCCGTTTGCATTCTGTCCGTTTGTAGATTTTACTTGAGAATATACAAATAGGGTAAATATATACAAATTTTGTATTTATATATTTAGGAATTTTTCAAACGTCCATTTGTATATTTCACTTTTCAATATACAAACAGGGCAATTTATTATGATTCTTTAATAAATCATATACAAATAGCTAGAATAAACATATACAAAATTTTGAATTTATACAATTAGCAATCGAATTATACAAATTTTGAATTTATATAAATCAAGCGAATTATACAAATTAGGCAATTAACAAGAATTGAAAAAACTGTAACCACGAATTACTATTTTCTTAAACTGTAGTCATAGTATCTAATACAAGCTAAATGTTTGTTATTCCGCATAATTTTCCCTATTTAATATGTAGTTAGGGAATAAATTAAATATTACTAATATGAATACAATACAATGAAGAACAACACCATCCAAACAAGGTGTTAGGAGCTAACGACTGGATTAACTAGTTGGGCCCCATCAGTTTTGGGCCTGCATTATCAGTCTTGCACAACACTTCCACACCTCAGCGCAACAAAAATGTTTAATTTTTGATAGATTCAAAGACATGTTAAACTTAATTGAAGGATTTCCAACGATATTTCAAAAGGGAAAAATTACCTTATTAAATCATATATACTAATTCTATCTGTACTTTCAAACTTATCTTAAGTGAGAAGTGTATATCATCTAAGCAACTTTCTATTGTCAGGCTTGAGTTTTTTCTACACCTCCAAGAAGTTCTCACATTTTAATGTCCTTAACGACTCGAACTCATAACCATTAAGTTGAAAATAAAGGGTACTTACCATCCGAAAAGCAACGACCTGAGGCTCCTCCCCACTGTCCCAACAAACATTATGAACTACCAATTAACAAACAAGCTAAGCCAATTCATATTTGATACCTAAGGCCAATTCATATATATATATATATATATATATATACTGACCAAACAATAACAATAACAATAACATATTCAGTAGTAGGCATATTTGACTCTTGTTTTCGACCCAACGCACATTGGGTATGTTGGCAAACAATAGATTTGAAACACGTACATTGTAGGATAATCAGAATTTTAAGGAGGATACGAACATTACATGTATACAACAATAAAAAAAAAACCAGTACTATCAACAATAATACATGTAATAAGTAAGACTGTAATTCCACATACCACATCTACAAAAGTAGATTAGGATGTCCTCAATCAAACATTCTTAAATTTTCTATGGAAATTTGGTGGCACAATTTGTTTAGTCCACTACTAGCTTCTTGACTTCTTAAACCTATTGCTCGTGGACGTAACATGTATCCCATGAAATTAGTCGAGTTGTGCCTAAGCTTGTCCAAAACACTACAATTATTATTAAAGAATAAACACTGTCTTTAAGCCTGAAATACATATTCTGATTGGTTAAAATGGAATAAACTTATGGTTACAGACACAAGAAAATGGGTAGAACAAGAATGAGACAAGTGATAAAAGGATGGTTCTTGAACTGAACAGATTTGGAGTCAACTGTATAAGGTGAAGGAGGGTTGTGAAAATAGAAAGGGAAATACGGTAAAATGGGGTTTGGAGGTGGCGGGATAGGGTATACAGAAGGGTCGGTCGGAGGATAGTAGTAATCACCATCACCGACACCACCACCACCACCACCACCTCCGCCATTATAAGGCGATGATGGAGGCTGCAGAGAGCAACCTCCCGGGCAATATTGTGGTGGTGGAAAATTATAGTCAGATGATGGTGGTGGTGGTGGCGGCGGAGAGTAAATGGGCTGACATGGGTTGTCACAGGAGGAGCACATTGTGCAGGATATTTGGTCTTTGGCAATGGCTGTCGTTGTCGACGTGGCATGAGTTAATTGGACATTGAGAAGCAAAATGAGGGTGCTGAAAACTAGTAATTGAGAATGCAGGGGAGCCATTTGCATGAAAACAGAGGAGATATGAAACAGGGCAAATGAGGTTTTGAGTTATGCACAAATACAAGAAGTGAAATAGAAGAGTTGTTTATGGTTACTACAAAAGAAGAGGACAATAATAGTGAGAGGCTAAAAAAAGTGAGAGGCTTAGAAGATAATGAAGAGAATGGGTGTGTGTATTGATGACCGCACCATTCCTAGAGTTTTATCTTCTAAGCCACTACTCTCTATGTGACAAAAATATTACTCCCTCCGTTTCACAAAAAATGATCTAGACTTAGCACAAAATTTTAGAAAATAAAGAACATTTTTGAATCTTGTGGTTCTAAATTAAAGTTATTACAAATGTACATTTTTAATATTGTGACCTTAAACATGCTACGTAAAGAACTGATATTAAAATGTTACCAAAAAAAGAAAAAAATCATTCTTTTTTAAACTAACTAAAAAGGAAAGGAGACCATTCTTTTTAAACGGAGGGAGTAATGCCCAATGCCCATTGCCCTTTTCAAGTGTTTGATATAACACACACAAGAATGTGAACGCAATCAGATATCTAAAATTTAGCTCTACGCACCCGCATAGTGGTTCAAAAAAGGAGGTGGTTTTAGGTTCAATCTTATTGACATACTTCATACAAAGTCGTATTTCGTATTTGTTAGGAAGTATTGTCCCTCAATATAGATAGAATTTTTTTAGTGCTAATTCAAATTTAATGGGATATAAGATCATCTGCCAAGAAGCAGAGGTAAATTAGTTCCCAGCAAGTTATGATGTCTGTTTTTTTTTAACCCATAATACCCTTGAGTCTTGACATTTCCATTTACAAACATGATGTCTGTTTTCACAAAAGAAAACAAGACCAAATCATCATAAAACATAAATCACCAGTTTTCACCACGAAGCTTTCTAAGAATCCTACCTTGAGGTGAATCTGGATCACCTCTCATAGCATTCATTTTCCATATCTCCACAGCTCTCAAAAGAGCCTCTTCAGCCGTATCCAATTGTTCCGGTCTCCACACCATCATCCCGCCCCAAGGGGCGGGATACAGAGCAATGCCATCATCCGCAGGCGCATCAGTCGCCTGCGTAATTGGCTTCCTCGTATCAGCCATCTCCATTTCCGCTAATGGAGATGGCTTATGATGACTAAAATACTCTCTATCATCTTCAAATTGATCTCCCCTGCTTTTCGATTCGTCAGGCCACGGAGAACCATCCAATCCAGCACAACTAACATCTTTTAATGACGTTTCATCGGTAGCATTACCAGATTTCTGTCGTTTTTGTTGTGTCAATGGGTCTATAGGTTGGTTAACGCCCGTGCTTTCGATCTTTTGAGATGACCCGATCGATGATTTGGGTGGCACAAATGCATCCTTGGCGTTAACAGACTTTATATTGGGTTGTTTCTTTTCATTTTCTGCTACCTTAACAGATTCCTCCAAGTCATCTCCCTGTAAACACAACATTGTAAGGCGATTTATTCAAACACAATTTGGACACTGCAATAATAAGACGTGACAAAATTGTAAAATATAACTCTGGACCTAACTCAACTCTAAAAATTAGTCCAGAAAGGAAGATTTGTCATTATCTATATAAGATAATGAGACATTAATAAAGAGTGCTAAAATCTTTATTGACATTAGTTAAGTGTCATTAGATGACTAGATGACTAAAGACCTAAGAGACATATACCAAGAGTGTTATTTGCCACTAAAAATGCATATTTAGCGGCAATTAAGCTATTGCCGCTAATTGATTGCGGCAAAAGATTATATATATATTTTTTATGTAGTGACCCTCCGTGGGAGGGAAAATCATGTAAATATCATGGAATAAGAATCAAATTGAAAATGAACAATTAAACTATAGAGTTAAAAATAGGTAAAGATAGTGCAATGATCATTTTAAGTGGATTGATTTATGCCTAGTACACTTTAGGCAAACTGAATCTTAACCCATTTAATAACTTAACCAATTTTAATTGCCAAATTCATCAAATTATTGAACTTGAAAATATTCGTATGGTAAGCACTCTCCACCTCGAACTCCAAAAGGCCAAAAAAAAAAAAGAATTGCTTACTTCAAGAGGTCCAGAATGGATGGCAGGATCAGCTGTTCGACCTCCAGTAGAAGATTTGTACTTTTGAGATTGTGCCAATAAGAGTCGATGAAGTTTTGTAGATGAAGAAATCGCCAATCTTTTTTGCATCTTTGAGCTTTTTTTTTATTACGCAACGAGTAATTAAACGTTACAAACTTTCTTAATACTTCTATTGGAAATTAGGTGAGATTATATAAAAGCAACACTAAAAAACTTGTCACTTATGGGCACTGTAGGCATTTAGATAACGTGTCAACTTTTGTAGACGTGACTAGAGTTTTCTAGTGACTCCTCCACTCTTCTGTTTCGTGTCAAATTCTACACTTAATTCTTCCAGAATTGCCTAGAAATATTCTACATTACATTTTTATTTTACCTTTTTCCAAATAGTTCTAGATAGTTACAAAATTATGATTTTACTACTTTTAATTAAGATAATTAAGGATTTGCCAAGATACTCCCTTCAATAAGCTCTACTATTATCAAAATTATCGATCGCCTCCCTTATTAGTAATAAAATTTTGACTCTAATTATGAAATCTTTTCATTTCATTCGAGCTGAATGATATTTAGTTTTGAACAGCAGGCTACTATTGCATTACCATCATTGTTAACCTTCTCAACACAAACGCAAATACAACCACAACTAGCTATCAATTTACAATTATTTTTGTCGATTACCATCATAACTTGTCTAAGCTTTTAAAGCGCGGTTCATAAAAAACTACTTACTAGAAAGGGGTAAAAGTAAATTTCTTACTTTCTTCCCCACTTTTCCACCATCCAAACAGCCATGTAAATTTTTTTCTTCATATTCCTTCATCTCTTTTCTTTGTGTCCCTAAGCCCCTAGCGTTTGGCCCAAGTTCTCAAATTATATTTGGATGAAATTTTTGCTGAAGTGCGCCAAATTTTTCTAAAAATATTTTGACTATTTAAAAAAAAAAAGATTTATATCCATAAGTTTTAAAAATTATTTAAAATATTCAGAAGTTTATATTATCATTTTACAATTAATATGTTTCATTAAAAATAACATTGTAATATCATGGATAGCAAACAACAGTAACAAATGACAATTTAGGCAAGACAATACATTAATTGCATACTTAAACTTGTCACTAATTCAGTTATGATTGTAACTCATTAAACACAAATTATTCGTTTCCTCTATTTTATCACTCAATTAGAACTCAAACTTTTTCGAAGGAGGTAGTAACAAATATTAGTTGAAATTAATAAATAATGCGTATCTTTTTATAAAATATAAAAGGTTTGGGCAATTTTAAAATTTTTCAAAATTTTCAAATATTAGCACTTGACCCAAATACTAATTTTTTTTCAATATTTTGAAACTTAAGATTCTTGACAAATATCACTTCCCAAATTTTTCTCAAATATTTTTGAGCCATACGGGTCCCCAATACACTGAGGGGCAAGCTTACAATGACAATAAATGTGATGATAGGTACCAATTGAATAATTTTGGTAGCAGTAACCTGTTACTGCTGCCAACTCACAATTGACACCAACCAAAATTCATATACATATATATTATTATTTTTTTAGCAGTGATAAGCATGACGTTGATAGTAGAGTAGCAACTTTCTTGGCGATGATTTAATTCATCTACTCCCCCTTCGTCCCAAAATATTTATTATTATTATTATATTTTTTGTGATTTAATATGGTTAATTTTTTGTATAAAATTAATTAAACCCAATTTAAATATTAAAATATTTCGAAACGGATAGAGTAATTAAATCAGGTGGATTTTGAAATTCAATTTTTCCCTCGAGTCGAGAAATTAATGGAGTCTGCATTCAGAACTGATAGATCCTCCACAGAAAGTACCAAATAACACCACAAAATTCCAAAATTTGAATCAAAATTCAAAACATTACTACATTAGCAATTACAACTGAAACTGAAAAAAAAACTCTTGATCAAAATGGGTCAATTAATTAGTAAAAATTACAATGGGTTTCTGCTGCAAGTAGGAATTGAGGGTTAGAATAGTAATTTTCCAACAGATCCACAAGAAAGAGCCATCAATAATATCGCCGCTTGTTCTTCTTCTCTTAATTTTCCTCCAAATCCCATCAATTTACCAATTTCTCTACTCTTTTCCTCTTTACAAACAATTCTCCTCTTCTTCTCAACACCCAAAATCTGTCTCCTCTTCTTATTATACTTGATCCCACATGCGTTACACAACGACTAAAACACAACAACAGCAACAACAACAAAAAATTAAATCACACTGTATAACCGTCTATCAAAATAGTAATCGACAAATATTGATCTAAGTTTATTTTTACCTTGGGACCTGATGGACCACTTCTCCAAAGAGGTGTTTTTGTGGTATGACAATAACTACAAGATTTCATTTCCTCTGCTTCTTCTGATCTCTAAACATCATAAGAAAATTGAGATCAGTGAGCAGAAAGAAAAACTAATAAAAGTAAGGTTTTCATTGACGACTCTCACCTTTACTTCCTTCAGATCCATCACTACAAATGTTATTGTAAATGTTAATTAAGATCACACAGTTGAAAAAAGAGTAACTTTTAAACGTGTTATAAATTGCAAGGCGGGAGAAAGATTTGTAGTGTTGATGTGGCTAAAAGAGATACACAATTGAACTACAATAACTAGTACTAGTACTAGTAGTAGGGTGAAATGGCAAAAAAAAAAAAAAAAAAAACAGGGGGTAGGGAAGCTAAAACGGCGATATAGTACTTCCTCCGTCCACTATTGTTTGTCACGGTAAGATGCACAATTCTTAAGAAAAAATTAATATAATATGTAATTTGACTAATATAATCTTACCATCAATCATTATTAAAATGGTTTGTATTTTTTGAAAACTGTAAAATCAACTTTTTTTACATTAAAGTAGTCTTGTAACTTTAAAATGACTACTTTTTGAAACTAGTAGTTATGTAATTATTAATGGCAGAATTGGAAAAAAGTGACTAATTATTTCTTGATTGTTTAAATTGACAATTAATTTTGGACAATTATTTTTCGTATACCTGACAAACAATAGTAGACGGAGGGAGTATTATTTTGTGGACACGACATCATAGTTAAATTTAGATTCCTGTTTTGGGGAATTTTACATTAATACCCTTGTGATTCAAATAGTTACTCTGAGTCAGAAAAATCTCAGCCGTTGAATTCTCTTATGATACGATCGAGGGTTGTGATGGGAAGTACCATGGGCATGGTCCCGAGGATTATCGCTATCGAATGGAAGTAAGTGGCAGGGGAAATAGTTCGATCTCAAACTTTTTGATGAAAAATTATATTATATTAGATAAAAAAAAATAAAAAAATTGGTAGGAGTAATTTAATTAACATTGAAATTTGTGGAAAAAAAAAAGAGATTAAAGGCAAGACTGATAAATTATTAAGGTAATTTGACGTGAATGTTTCATTGAAATATTCATTTTTATAAGAGGAAGAAATTAAATGTATAAGTTTAAAAATAAAAAATTCAAAATAACTAAATTGATAAAATCGAAACTGAACTTAAGAGTATCGATCATTTAGATTTTAGATTCTTAAATACGAAAGAAAATCTAATAGATTGAAATTTTCATAGTCAATCTAAACTGTCGAAACGTCCGCCCCTAGAGGCGGACCCAAATGCAAAGTTGGGTGCACGTGCATCCATTTACCTTGAGAAAAATCATGTGTATATACGTATATCTATGTTCGAAAACTGATAAAAACTATATATTTGTAAACTACGTAAAAAGTACTATAAGTCATAATAATTGACAATTCAAAATAATTAAAAGATATATGAAAAATTTACGGTCAAAGATAGACTTATTTGAATCTCGAAATCCAAAAAGTGTCACATAAATTAAGACAAAGGGAGTAATTAACAGTGCACCCATGAGGAACATGGGAGTGGTTTGTGCCATTGGTATACGCCAAAGGTACCACCCATGAGACCAATGCTCAATTTTACTTGAAGCCATATTTTGTTGTTTTTATTTTAAGTTTAGATTGATGCATCCAAAGTCATCAAATCCTATGTTGCAAACCTCATAACAACAATAGATAATTTATCAAAGCAAATGTCACTCATTTTATTCTAAGTTTAGATTATTGCACCCAAAGTCTCGCTCATAATTAAACAGATACAAACGAACCATAGCCATTAAAAACATATATAGTTATTAAACTACTTTACTTATATCTAAACATCCAACAGCAAGAACATCATTAGTAGAAAACACAAATACATATGCTAATACAAATATTTGCCTAGAGCCTTATTCTTCACCATTTTAGCTTGCCTTTATGTTTCTGGGCCAGAACATTGAAAAGTTGGGCCAGACAGGCAAAAATGCTGGCTATAAAGCACATAAGACATGACAATGCAAATAATGCCCAATCCTTAAATGTTTTCTTGACAAGTTGAGCTCTGTCTGAAATAAGCAATGATCTGTAAACAGCTTCAGTTACAGAATATGCTGAGATTGGATCATATTCATCTGCTAATAATCCATATTCTGTCACACAAACTATATCATATATTCCATTAGTCTCTGAGGTACCAAGATGTTTGCATATTTTCAATCGACAATCGATTCGATCCTCAGTTGATAACTTGTCTCCATGAGTTAAAATCAATATGGGGTTCCCATCTGCAATACAAATATCTGAGTTTAACTTCTATATACTGATAATATAAAAAAAAAAAAAAAACCTGTTTACTGTAACAAGTGGAAATAGAGATCTAAGAATACAAGAGAGTAGAAATGTCCAATTGGCACTTGTGAGTTGTGACACAACGATTTCAAATTATGTTTTTTTTTTTAATTTCCCACTGGGTCTCCGGTGTACACATTGAAACCCCGACTAAATCTAGATCGCGCATTATAGGGCCCATTCAGGGGTAGCGCTCCCAACATTATTTTTTTCATACCCAGAACTCGAACATGAGATCTCTGATTAAGGGTGAAACAGTTCCACCATTGGACCACAACTGAATTATGATCTCTTAAGACTAGGTAAGAGACAAGCTTGTACTCTCTCTAGTCATTTTTATCTGACATTTAAGGTTTGACTATAATTTACTCCTTTCGTCCTATTTTAATTTTTCTTCACGTCCATTAAGAAAAAAATGTCCATACAAAGTATAATTTACTAATTTATGCCATCTATTATTTATTTTTTTAGAATTGAGCAATAATAAAAATGACTACTTATTTAATGTTAAGAGCATTGTTAAAGTTAAAATAGTTCTCAACTTTGATTTTGAATTTCTGGGGACAAACTTTTCTTAAGTTAAAGCGACAGTTAAAATATGATAGATGAAGTACTTGACTGAATGAGTAATAGAGTAATAAGAGAGAATTAATAATTAAAACTCACTAGATTTGTTGAGTGAAGATGAGCAATAAAGTTGCTTCAATGCATCCAATGGCTTAAAATCATCAAGTTTGAGAGACTTATATATTTCATAAGCATTAGCCACCACCATAACACAATTGACTCTTCTCTTTATGAACATAGAAGAAGAAGCATCCTCCAATTCATTTTTTAACATTGGTACAAGTACATGATCTTCTTGTCTGGAACACAGCTTCTTATGGTGGACTCCATCAGGAGCCATCCATTCTTTCAATTCTAGAAGAGCTTCATCAACTCTATCATAATCGAAACCCCTCGTATCGTAAATGCAGAATCCACTTCGTGTTGATCTTAACACATTGTGTTCCACCATCGTTAATGTCGTGTAACCACAATCATTTCCTATGATTTTTTTTAAAAAAAAAATCACAAGAATTAAAGTTTTAAAAAGAAAAAATATTGATATGTACAAAATTTGTGGTATTTTATGGCTATAAAAACATGTCATTAACAATAAGACATAAAGTACAAAATATACAAAATTAAATAACTTTAAATAGAGAATATGTCATTCTTTCTATAACAAATTAAAAAGGGATACTAGAGTATCGTATACAATGAAACAAATAAAGCAATATAGGATTCTTATAAGCGATTTCAGCTAGTTTTGGACTAACGTTTCTCTTTTATATCATCTCAAATGTTCCTTATAAGTTACTCTCTCCGTTTTCTTTTACCCGTTCAGTATACTAGAAATAGATTTTTTATTTAGTCGTATACTTTACCAAATTAAGAGAGAATTGACAAAAGGGAGTTGCTCGGATGATAAGCACCCTCACTTCCAACATTAAGCCTAGAGTTCGAGTTACCAAAAGAGCAAAGCAAATACTAGAAACGTACAGAATTGACGTAAAAATAAACACTTGATTAGCAGTTTCTCAAGGAAAAAATGCAAAATGTAAACTAGACAAGTAAAAAAGAACGGAGAAAGTTGAAGGAATGTTGCATTAAGTACCTGAGGAAGTTTGTGCAAAAGGGATGAGACCAGATTGACCAAGAACACTATACATAAGGTTGACAAGTGAACTTTTGCCAGCATTATGAAAACCAACCAACAATATAGTATTCACAGGTGGAATATCCAAATCCTCTTTGTTAATTCCACCAATTGGCACCCAAAAATCCCCTACTTTATAAGACATTAGCTTTTGTCTAAGCTCATCAAAACTCTCAATGGACATCAAATATAACCTCTCCATTTCTCTAAGCACTTTAAGTATTGGTGTCAATTTTGACAAATTTTGTATTTTTTCAAACTTGAATTTTACACACTCATCAAATTTTGATGCTAATCTCCACCAATAGTGCATAGCTCTACTTTCTTCATCTTGTTTGTTAAGATCAAAATTTTCATCCCTCATTGTAGTAGAGCTAGCACTAGTTTTTTTCATGTGAGGCTACAGGAGCTAATTTGCATTGCTATTTAAAGTAGTTCTTGTCACTACTAGCTTGGTACAAGCATGGCTGAGCAAGAAGGTTACGTATCGTTTCAATCGAACTTAGTAACTATATAAAATTTGATATATTTGTATTAAGAAATTTACTGAATATGTATAAATATTAAATTCAGAATTCAGTTACTAACTCTTAGTTTGCATTTGAACATGCGATATATAATCATGATTTCAAATATTGAATTCTTTAAAAAGCACGATTTGGGATTTCAAATCCTAATTTCAAAATTTTGAACATATAAAGCTTGATTCATAAATTTATATTTTATATATATTTTTAAAAAGACCTAAATTTTTTACAAAAGACTTACGTTTGGCATGAAGATTTTGTTTGTACCTTGTGAAAAGATTATAATAAAGAATAACTAGTTAGTAGTAACTACTATTATTGACTAGTTGATCTTTATAAAATTATGTGTATTTGAAAGTTTGTAATCACAAATATTTATTTATAAAAGGAACACGGAGATATGTGATTTATCCGTTCGATGCCTTAGGATATTTCGATATCTTGTTTATCAACTATGGTTTGATCATTTGGTAAGATTATATAAGAATTGAATAAATATTAATAGTTTCCACAACATGTGGGGCTTTCATGTTTATATATTGGAAAAAAATACAAACTTAAGAAATTCAAATTGCTTGTCCAAATAAAATTTCGACTTCAAATCACTAATTTCAAATCATCATTTTATATCGCAGGTGCAAACCGGCCTTAATGTCACTATCCTAAATTTACAACTCATTAAGTTCAAATTTTGATTCTCCCTTTGGGTAAAGTGTTTACGTCTATCTTAATTTATGTGGCACCATATGACTGACATACTTTTTATTTTAAAAGACATTTAAAATTCATCATCTAAAACAAACTTTAGACATTTGTTTAACTATAAATCATCTTAGTAAAAGTAAAAAAGAGAACTTTAAAGTTAATCTATTCGTGACTATAAAAAGGTGATATTCTTGTTTGGACAGACTTTTAAAAAATTGTCACATAAATTAAAACGGAGTAAAAAAACGGGGACAAGAAATTGTATCATCAATGACGCAGTGTTTGTTTTGCACCACAACGGTCAACGGCTACTCATTTCATCCTTTCATTTCGCTCACTAGGAAGTTTCTAAGAACCTTCAAGCCATAACAGTACACATGGAAATTTTCGGACATGTCCCGTATCAACAACGATAATATATTCAATGTATTCTCATAAAGTGAAGGTTTAAAGAAAATAGAGTGTACACAGATTTTACCTTTATCTCTGAGGTGAGTTTGAGAGACTGCTTCTAACTGACCATTGACTCGAGACAGAAAAAAAGACTAGAAAAAGACCTAATAAAAGTACAAGAGACAATAAATAGTAACAAGACAACATATAGTAGCAGAACAGAACTACAACCAAATAATACTACAATCAAACAATACGAAACAATAAATATCATAAAAAATCAAACAACATCCATATGCACTTATTCGTACAAAGTGTTTATACTGAATCAATTTATGTAACTTATCATTGAGCAATATAATGAAATAACTAAAGTTAAGTGAGAGTTGTATATGTTCAAACATGTATCATGCCTCTATTTGGTATAACTACAATTAAGTGATAGTTGTATATGTAAACAATTGTTCAAAAAAATTCACGTTTATCTATATACTAGTAAAGAAAGCCCGGGCGCTGCCCGGGCCCAACATTAATAAAGTTATATTGTTACTCTCTCCGTCCCATATTAGATGAGAATCTTACTAAAAATATTTTTTTCATATTATTTGAGCACTTATTAAATTGGGATAGAATTAATTAATTCTTTTCCATTTTACCCCTACAATTAATATGACCATTCCTATATTGTATGTGTATTTTTTGTAACTCATTTCAATGTGCAT
>JAJOOE010022136.1:0-21754 GCA_036250405.1 Solanum raphanifolium | reverse complement strand
ATTACTTTCATGCCAAATGCTGGAAAAATCATATGGTTTATTTGAAAATTTTCTTATCGTGTATATAATATATATGAGTATTTTCTTATTGGTTAAACCGAAAACCGAACCGTTAAGTACCATAAACCGATTAACCGAAAACCGATAAGAAATATGTTATTGGTTTGGTTATCGGTTTGACGTATTTACAAACCGAAAACCGATAAACCGAACCAATAACACCTAAAACCGAATCGAACCGACCGATGTGCACCCCTACCACCACCACCACCACAATTTTTTTTAAAAAAAATCCAAAATTCTCACTCCTTAGTCTAGTACTTGTGATTTGTGAAGAGGGGTAAACATTTACCTGACTCCATGTATGCCGATCCCAATTCCCATTCATTACAAGCTTCATTTTGCTGAAACTGATCGGAGTTCACGAGAGGACCATACAAAATCAAAATTCGAAGATCGAAAGTACAGCAGTTCACCAAACAAAGGGTAACTTGATAATTCTTTCAATTTATTTATGTAAATGTGTTTGTTTGCCTATTTTGTTCTCATAAAATTTCTGCAGTACGTTTAGGTCACCTCAATTTTGTGATGATTATTCCCAGGAAGCTTTTTTATAACACTCAGATTTGATTTTTTTCAGTTAGATTGCATAAATGTCTTGGTTGTAGATATGACTAGTATGCAAAATTTTGTGTTTTCATTGAAGTCAGTCTAAGTGCTACTAAAATGAAGATTTATCCTAAATTGCCCTAATGAACTAATTATTTAGTACTAGAATGAAATTCACCTCAGTTAATTCCACGGGATACCTGTCACTGGCACCTCCCACCAACAAGTATTTTTGTTGGAGTTTGAACTTGGGACTTAATGGTTCTCAGCACACTTCATTGACCATTAGGTCATAACCTTTAGATGTTAGAATGAAATTCACTTTAATAGAGCTGAATGGTATATCCAACAAATTCACGGTTGGGGATAGTTGATCGGTTGGGCAACTCTTAGAGAAAAGTTCAACGAGGAAGAATCTATTTTATGAAAACCTCTAAGAGCTTCAACATTGGATGGATTGTTTATTGAAATTGGCTAGTTCAAACTTGTTAATATTGCATTGCAGTTGATGTTATTTTTTTTAACAGAAAAGGGTCAAATATGTCCTTAACGTATTGAAAATTGCTCAAAAATGTCCTTGTGGCACCTATTGAATTAAATTTTCCTTTGATGTTATTTTTAGGCTTAAATTGTACTCCCATTAATGACACAATTATATGACTTCAAGCTCCTGTCCACGCTACTAGAATATGAATAGAACTTGTAAATACAGACAAGATCATTTGATCCCAATTTGTAAAACACTTCATTTGATCATTTCCTAGCGTTCTTGGGAGTAGTACAAGAATCATACAACGGAATACTCACTTCACCCTGATTTGTTTTGTCACTTTTTTCTTTAGATGATGGTATACAAATTAATTGAAAATGGGAGGGGAAAAATGATTTTATTGCTTAGCAGTTAGCTATGTTAATTTAAAACGAGTTTTTGTGTAGAGGATGTCCTACATCCTTCACAAATTTTGAATACTGCACTTGGATGATTTTTTGAAACTTCATGCTCAAAGCGAAAGTGGATCTCAGGAACAATTATCACTTCTACCACAACTCTTCATTCGCATTGAACACGGAAGAAGCGAAATGGCAGAAGAAGTGAGCAACAAACAGGTCATTCTGAAACACTATGTCACCAGTTACCTTAAGGAATCAGACATGGAATTAAAAAACACCACCATTAAATTGAATGTTCCAGAAGGTTCTAATGCTATGGTTTTGAAGAATCTTTTCTTGTCATGTGACCCTTACATGCGTAACCGCATGAAGAAATTTGAGGGTGGCTATGTTGAGTCCTTCACTCCTGGCTCTCCTATCACGGGATATGGAGTGGCTAAAGTTTTGGAGTCTGGTGATTCGAACTTCCAGAAAGGTGACTTGGTTTTGGGAAGGACTGGATGGGAGGAGTATAGTATTGTAACAGCTACTCCGACTCTGTTTAAAATTCATGACAAGGATGTGCCTCTTTCCTACTATACAGGAATCCTTGGAATGCCGGGGCTGACAGCTTATGCTGGTTTTTATGAGGTTTGCTCCCCTAAGAAGGGAGAAACCGTCTTTGTTTCAGCTGCTTCTGGAGCAGTTGGTCAGCTTGTTGGGCAATTTGCAAAGATGTTGGGTTGCTATGTTGTTGGTAGTGCTGGGAGTAAAGAAAAGGTTGATCGGTTGAAGAGCACATTTGGTTTTGATGAAGCTTTTAACTACAAAGAGGAGCAGGATTTAGACACGGCTTTGAAGAGGTACTTCCCTGATGGAATCGACATCTACTTTGAGAATGTTGGAGGGAAGATGCTTGATGCTGTTCTTCTGAATATGAAAATCCATGGTCGTATTGCTGTGTGTGGGATGATCTCACAATACAACCTTGAGCAGACTGAAGGAGTGCACAACTTGTTCTGTCTCATCTCAAAACGAATCCGCATGGAAGGATTTCTTGTCTTTGATTACTATCATCTTTACCCTAAATATTTGGAAATGATCATTCCGCAAATCAAGGCTGGTAAGGTTGTGTACGTGGAAGACGTAGCTGAAGGCCTCGAAAGTGCTCCGAGTGCTCTAGTTGGTCTCTTCTCTGGTCGCAATATTGGAAAGCAAGTTGTGATGGTTTCGCGTGAATGAATGTTAGTACTAATTGTTTAGATGGTGGTTGATGTGCCAGTTCTTGTAAATAAAGCTCTGTTGCAGATTTAGTAGAGTTATTTGTGTTTATGGTGGGGTATTTCGGCAACAACCTCTCTAGCTTCACGAGGTAGTGGTAAGGTCTGCGTACATTCTATCCGACCCCATTCGTGGGATTTCACTGGCTATGTTGTTGTATTTGTATTTATAATTAGGGAACGTTTTGATTTCATGATTTTGCTTAATGCATTTTTTCTTTTTTTGATAATATGATTAATGCATATATATGTTGTCTGCTTCAAGCAGAATACTCTCCCGCCCTCTCTCATATAGACACTCAATTTCAATCTTCCAAGAATCTCAAATTTTAACTTAAAAACTTTTTTTTTTTTCAAACTTCAATTACTTATTTGTTCAAATGGAGCCTAAACATTCCACATGAGTAATTAATAAACAAACAACACACCTACTGAAATCCATAAGTGGGATTTGGGGAGGGTAGAGTGTACACAAACTTATCACTACCTCGTGGAGAGAGAAAGATTATTTTTGAATAAACAATGAAATATGTTTGTTTTTTACTTCTTCTTTTTTTTTGGTACAAATATGTCTTTTTTTTTTTTAAAAAAAACATTGTGAAATATGTTGAGTGAAGTTACGTTGATACCTTACCTCATCTTTGTTTGCCGAAATTTTACTACTACTATCAAACAAAAACTTTGTAAAATTAATGATAATATCACAATCCAAATTAAAACATCAATAAGAGGGTATTTTAAACCAAATCATAAACACCCTAAGTAGGATTATTAAAATTTTAAAATCTAAATAATCATTCATAGAGATGATTTGATATGTGAGATATTATTTTATTCATCATTTATACTAAATTAAATATTTCATATAAAAAATATAATAAAATAATCTCACAAAATACTCCGACCCATGAAATACTTGTGAAGACGGGTATTTACCCGATTCCCTGAATCCGATCCCAATTCCCATTCATTACAACCGTCATTTCGCTGAAACCGATCGGAGTTCAGGAGAGGATCATACAAAATAGGAAACCGGCGATCGGAAGTTCGACAGATCAACCAACAAAGGCTGCACCGACGCGTATGATAGGTGCGTAATTTGATATACGCACATAATTCTCTCAATTTATTTATGTAAAATATGCTTGTTTTCCTTTTGTGTTCTCATGCAATTCCCTCAGTTTAGGTTACTTTCATTTTGTGATGAATATCCGCGACATTTGATAGGAAACTTATTTAATTGGATTTTAGCTCAGATTTGATATGTTCGGTTAGATTGCATAACGGTCTTAGGCTCTTAGCTGTAAAGTATGCAAAATTCTGTGTTTCCACTACTAAAATGAAAAAATATCCTAAAATTGCCCAATTGAGCGAATTATTTAGTATTAGAATGAAATGCGCCTGAATAGAGCTGAATTGTGTGTTCGACAAATTCACAGTCGGCTCCAGCTGATGTGGGATTGAGGTATAGTTGATGATTGAGCAGCTCTTTAGAGTAAGAAGTTCACGGGGAAGGCGTTGCGGGAAAAATCTTTTCTATGAAGATCTGTGCTTCAACATTGGATGGACCCATGAGACCCTCTATATTGTCTGTTGAAATTGGTTACTTGAGCAATGCATTGTTGTTGATGTTATTGTTTTAATAGGTAAGGTAGAAAACTTTTGCATTGATCAGGGTATAATACATAAGTTAATATCATTTGTGGGCCTGTGTTATATAGAGCAGGAATGAGATGAATACCACTAGAATATGGTTGGACTCTAGAGGCTGACTGAGCCTAAAGATATGTAGTGCTAAATTGATTGAAAATCATTTGCTTCTCTTTGCATTCTTCACGTTTGAATGGCTCTAATTGATGCACTATTTTGTCTTCGTTGCCATACCAGGATCAAGTTTTCTATTCATCATCTGAAGCTCTATAGCTCGAGCATTTGGGTTCATCTATCTTGGAGTTGGTACTTTTCATGGCGATTCTTTCTTGCACTGAAGAACTTGTACATTGAATAGTGATTTAAGGAAGTCGTGCATGCTTTACAATTTTTGAGTGACGCACTTGGTGCAAACGTAAATTTTCTGAAACATATGCTTAAAGTCTAAATCAGATCTCAGGCTAATTATCAAACAAGATCAAAATAGTAAAAACTTCCGAATACGAGTTAAAAAGCTGTAGTGTGTAGAGGACAAACTTTGAGATAAACAACTTAATTAATAAAGATACTCTCTTTGTCTCTCTCACCCTCTCACTCATATACACCCTTAAGTAGGCAGTGAGCTGAGAACTCTATGAGTATACATGTAAACTAGGAACTTTGTGTCCAATAAGTCTTGATCCAAGGTTTTGGAATTAGCAGCCGAAAAGCATGGAAAATTTGTAGTTTCTATGTATTCAAACTATATGTTTGTTAACGTCTACCTTTTTCTGGTTGCTTGTAGTTGTTCGCTTGTTTAAGGAAGATGGTGAAGTTGACTATGATTGCTCGTGTAACGGATGGCCTTCCATTAGCTGAGGGGCTGGATGATAGCCGTGATGTTCCAGATGCTGATTACTACAAACAGCAAGTCAAGTCCTTATTCAAGAACCTCTCTATGGGCCATAATGAGGCATCAAGGATGTCCATTGAAAGTGGACCTTACATTTTCCAGTATCCTCTTATTGTTTCCATATTGTTTTTATTTACAGTACTATTTACATCTCTTCGGATGCTAAATGGAAATTTCTGTAAATAATTAGTAATAACTTCTTTGTTCAACAAGATGACTGCAAGATAAGTAAGTTCATGCACTTACTGGTCTTTCCCTAATAGCCTCACTGAGTTACCTATGCTCAAACTATGATTCCTCGATTTTCCTCTCTAGGAAAGAAAAAGCTTTCTTTACAAACTTGGTGAATCTTTCTTCTTTTAGTTTCGGGGCGGGGGCGGAGTTGTTAGGAACTTCTCGAACATTCAGTTGGCCCTATTTCTGCTCTTCTGCCAACTTGTAATGAGTCATCATCGCAATTCTATGTGGAAACAGTCTACAGAGTTTTTCAATTTGAAGATTCCATTTAGGATGCCTATCAAAAGAAGCAAAATCTGTATTGTAGTTTTATTTTTGTAATTTAAAGTAAACTCTATGATGGACTTTGTTATTCTTATTGTTGTGAGTTTCCGGGAAAACTAGGATCAGGTACTAAATAATTAATGAGGTTTCCTCCAGCTTAATTCTTTTGATAAGTGAAATTCCCATATTGGATGTATATATGCTGATAAATATGGATGATGCAGTTAAAAATAAAACCAACAAAAGGAACAAAAAAGAAGTTTGTCGATATCGCTTATGCAGATCTATTTCTTTTGTCTGCTTAGTAGCTTCTCCACTTGATATGCATTTAATATGTTTTATAAGCACTTGTTACTAATTCTTTTCTGGATTTATGGATAGCACCAAAGGACAAGGGAGGTGTAGTCTAGTGGAAAGGGCGTCCAACTTTAATCATGAGCTTGGAGGTTCGGGTCACCAAGGGAGCACTGTGGGAACCACTGTTTATATCCTGGGATGGAGGATTGGGAGTTATAATACCCAAAAGAAAATAACCAAGAGAATAATAAATATCACCAAGCTTCTATTAAAATTTAGGACTATCAGAATGTGAAATCTTTGGGATGATGTGGATTGTGACTTTCCAAGTTTTCTCTATTGCTGCTGCTATTTCATTTGCTTACTTTCTAAATCACCACTAACTCTACTTTGTGTCCTCTCAACCCAATTGTAAATGTGCCTTATGGGAAATGTGAATGTACTGTTCTCTTAACCCAAGTTCTCAGCTATATCATTGAAGGGCGCGTTTGCTATCTGACAATGTGTGATCGCTCTTATCCAAAGAAACTTGCCTTTCAGTACCTAGAAGACCTTAAGACTGAGTTTGAGCGTGTCAATGGAAGTCAAATTGAAACTGCTGCTAGACCTTATGCCTTTATCAAATTTGGTAAGCATTTTCCTTTACGCTATCCTTTTTCAATTTTCCAATTTTCTTTTGTTAAAAACTAATTTTCTGTTCTTCCAATATATTATTTTCCCTATTTTTAAAAGATACATTCATACAGAAGACGAAGAAACTGTACCAGGATACCAGAACTCAACGCAATGTTGCAAAGTTGAATGATGAACTTTATGAAGTTCATCAGATAATGACTCGAAATGTACAAGAAGTTCTTGGTGTTGGTGAAAAATTGGACCGTAAGTTTCTCATTCCAACATTTTTCTGAGCTCTTTATCAGTAAATCTTTTGCAAATTCATTTAAAATGATTGGTATGTTTCATGTCAGCCTGTTGAATTCTAGAATACGATATGAAGTGCTCCAACTTAACCCCCACACACACTCACAGATTAAGAAACGACCCATACATTTTTAGTTAGGATTGCTTAGGTCAGAATTGAGCTCCTTATACCTGGAGAAACTTAGTATCATCTAGTGCATGTAAGTTATAAAGATGATCTGTCTACTAGAAGCTGGTGGCAACTATGCACTTGTATGCCTCTTTTTGTTGTATGATTCGAAGGTGTAACATGTGGTAGTTGTGAGATGAGATTTTATCTTGAAAGTCTTTATACTAAGAAAAAGTAGATTTTGGATCAAATGCTGAGACAAGCTATACTGCTTGTGCAAAATGCTGCAGCATATACCTGTGCACAGATAAAATTAAGCGCTGAGTCAGTTGTGATATGAATTTCCAACCACTGGTGACTCATAGCTTTGATATAGATCGACAATTATACTCTAATAATATGGTTGCCCTTCTGTTTTCACCCTTCTTGTGCATTGATTTAGTATCATGTAATTTTTTTCACGGTTAGTGACCTGATTGTTTAAACATCAAATTCTGCAGAGGTCAGTCAGATGTCCAGCCGTTTGACATCAGAATCCCGCATATATGCTGATAAGGCGAGAGATTTGAATCGTCAGGTTAGTGTCATTCGTTTTTCAAGATGATGCACTTAAATTCTTGTGTGGTATTGTTACTTCTACCTTTTGAGTGTCGGGAATGTGAAGTGGTGCCGTACACAGATCTGAGGGAACATGAAATTTGCTGTTCATTCTCTTAAGTTCTCTTGCGCTTGCATGTTCTTTTTTTGGGGGGTGGTAGAAAATTATATAAGCTGCTCAAACAATGTTTATTGGCATTTTTAAAACCTACCATGTATCAAGATTTTGTTGAAGATTATAGAGCTTGACTGGTTCTGCTGAGTGCTGACAGTGTGAGAATGTTTTCTATTCTTGAAGAGATACTTGATTGAACACCCAAGGGTGTGGTTTAGTGGTCAATGAGGTGGGTTGAGAACCGTGAGGTCTCAAGTTCAAATCCCTGGTGGACTATTTGTGCTTAAGACTATGATAAATCAACATGTGAATGGGCTTGTTCTAGGCTTGGGTGTCTTAGACCCAGACACTAACGAAGATGAGCAACCATGGTATCAGATGGGCTGGGCTTTCTTTCACTCTTTTTCTCGTTATGTACATGCATTTAGTCTGATGTTTGAACTTAAATCTGTTTGGTGACTGATCCATTTCTTCATGACTCAAGGCTCTGATACGGAAGTGGGCTCCCGTTGCTATTGTCATTGGAGTTGTTAGTCTCCTCTTCTGGGCTAAAAACAAGATTTGGTGATGCTGCCATCAAATGTACAGCTTAGAAATGATGTTACTCCAGCATCGGACAGTGGGCAACTGACATGACCACAGTGGCCTTTGTTTTCTGCGGATGGGGAGACTCAAGACATGTCAGTTTGATAATGTAGAACACGGGATGTGAACCATGACGACTGAATGTCACTAATACTTGAGAAATGATATTTAATATGAATCGCTCAGCATGTATTTTTCTTAGTACTCATCAACAAAACTTGCCTTCCAATAGGTATTTGTAATTCTGAAATGCCGTTTTAGCTACTTTAGTATATGTTTGTAAATTACAGTGGTAGCCTTATTGTCTACTATTTTGATTCGTCCCGGTGAACGGGTAGAAGTGCATAACATGAATTCTGAATATAAAGAGTTTGGGACTTCCCGACCAAATTAGACCTGTCAATCCAAACCTCAGGCAAAACCAATCGGAAGTTTGCTAGCTTTCAAATTGTCTGAAGTTTCAAGCTTAACTTAAAATTTGTATCTCTGGCTTTTGTAACTTTAAACTAGGATTTTTTTTTTCAGTTTTCTGAAGTTGATCTTAAAGTAGTCAAATTCACAATATTTATAAAAACTTGGGGTCATTTGATAGAGAGAATAAGAAAAAAAAATAGTACACACATTACCTTTGTGTAATAATATAGTATACCTTTGTGTATGCATGTTATTTACTACTTCCTCAATCCCTAATTATTTGTCCACTTTTGAATTGACTCATCTATTAAGAAAATAATGATTGACATGGTGAATTTGTCATTTTACCCCTATTAATTATGAAGTGAATGAATTAAAAACTTAAGATTTTCAAGAAGTTCTACCTTTTTCAAAGTAATTAATTGAGGATAGTATAATAGGTAAAAAAAAATGTGTCCTTTCTTGATTTGTCAAAGTGGACAAGTAATTAGAGACAACTAAAAAAGGAAAAGTGGACAAGTAATTAGGGACAAAGTGAGTAATATCTTGTTTATATAACTAATGCAAGCATTTTATACACTCTATTTGGTAATGCAAGTATTTTAATACATACATTAGCATGATTAAAGACACAATTGTCCCTTTAAACCTTTTTCACGTCTTTTTCACCATATTTGTAGAGAATATTTTTGTAAATGATTTTTTTTCTTAGAATTAAATTAGTACACCATATTCAACATTATTTTTATACATTTTCCCAAACCAAACACTTCAGCATAACGAGCTCAAACATTAATAATATCAGTATTATTATTACACCATATTCAACATTATTTTTATACATTCTCCCAAACAACCCGTTAGTTGGACTGTCTTATCCTAAAATTGGGTATCTGTGCACTTTGAGCCTCAAGTCTCTGATTCAGCCATTCAGGCCCATGCCAAACTTTATCGATGCGGAAAACAGTCCAATCAAGCAGCAATTAGAGTACAAATTTCGGAAACACAATCCACTCAACAACGGTAATATTTTCAAATTAAAACCCTATTTGAACAATAATTTCATGAGCAAAGAAATCAACAATCAACATAGAGCTCTTCAAGCATCATCATCCAGAAATCAAAAAATGGATTCCGAGCAGCCGTACGATGTATCGGAAAGCGATAGCGACTACGATTCCGATGATTCGCAAGATGATCCAACTTTTGATCTTCTTGAGGAGACACAATCCTCTCTTTCAAAACTCTCAATCAAAAAACAGAAATCTATGGATATGTCTGCCAGGTATAATCCCTTGATTCGATTCTCCTAAAAAACATATAGTTTTCAATTTCGCCCAAAGAAATGACAATGAGATGTTGATTTTTCGTGTTGTTGCGAAAATGTAGGCGGAATGTTTCTAAGACATTGGAAGATTGCGTTGAGGAAGAGAAGGATCTGGACGAGATAGTACCAGAGCTTGATGAGAAGGATAAAAAAAGCTATGAAACTATTCAGAAGATAATCAAAGGTTTTTTTCAGTAACATTGTTTTGTTTTTTAATTTACATGTTGATATGGTAGCTTTCAATCTTGGTGATTATTATTGGTTCTTTTTTGTCTGACAATCTAGTATCCGAAACTCACTAGTCCGACTAATTCAGATTTGCACAATGTATGAGTCAATTAAGGAGGAAGAGCTCTTCAGTTATGGAGCTGTGATTTTCACTAAGGGGGTTCGAAGTATAAAACGCCTAACACACGAAAAGACCAAAGGAGTTCAACCTATATTATATATATATGTAAAAGATAATTTTATATAAACGGAGTAAATTTCCTCCCTTGGCCCTTACTAGTTCCGCCCCCGGAGCTCCATATGTATTTCTCCAATTGCAGGGCACAAATTCAAGGATCCCACCACATCCTCTGGTGGTGTGATTATTGGTTGTGTAAACCTTAAAAATATGGTAGTGTTCTTTTATATGAAAGCTATAAAAAATTCATGTATGAGACTTTTTATTTTAAGTATACACTTGTTAAGACACTCCCCTATGCAAAGATATGGTTATTCATGAAAGTTTGTCTTCATTTGGTATATAAATTGTAAGACCAAATGAGCTTTTTTATGATGTTGCAGATTTTTCCTTTCAGTAAGAAAAATCTTTAGAGTAAGAGAAAATTATTCAGTATTTTTCTTGCTCTATGACATACAAGACTTTGTAGTGATTGTTACTGCCTAAACTTTGTGTCCGTCGATCATCTTCTCATTTTCCGAAAGATTACAATGATTGCATCCTTCTTTTTGTCTCTGCTTCTACTTGGTGGCAGCTGGTCAGATTGAGAAATTGAAAGTGGAGCAATGCAAGGTTTACTTAAGGAAACACGGGCTGAGATTGACGGGTACCAAAGATACACTTATCCAGCGCATTAAAGAGCACACTGAGTAATTTCCCAATTTCAGTTTATTCAGCTTTTATTTTTTAATGATCAAAACTTTTATACTTAAAAGCAAATTCTATTGTATTTCAGCATCCTCGATGGTCGTGGAGAGGAAAAGTATCCCCCATCTAGTTTTGTATTGAACTGCAAAGGTACAGATGTTTTGCTATGTATAGAATATTTAAGTGGATATAGTTTTATTGTAGCAAACATTTATGATCGTTAGTCCCTTGAAAATAACCAAGTCAAAGTTTATCTATCTGCTGAAAAGTCACATATCTCTCACCTTGCGTCTGGCGTTCCTAGTGGAATCTAGCATTATAATTTCAGCAATTGGAACTTTCTGGACTTGTCATTTTCATCTATATTTTTTGTATTATGCAGGGGACGCGTGCACTGGGGATGTTGTTATGTTTGAACAAAATGTATATGAAATGTAAGCTCAAAACTCTAACAAGTGGTAGTAAGCATCTTTAGGTCTTCGTTTATGCACTTCTAAAGGGTGTGAATAACTAGTGGGAGATGTGTCATGTATAATTCTCTTCAGTTCCCTATTAGACATTTATTAGGGCAGAAGCAGTATGTGTGCATGTACTTAGCAGGTTTATGATTGTGGTTCATCAGGTTCAGCATTGCATCCAGGAGTGCTACTGGCCCTCCCTGTGGAACAAGAATAGTAGCAGGGCGGATTGTGAAGGAGAGCTATGGTGCTAAAAAGCAGCAACATACCTTTACGGTGAGCTTTTAAAAGCAATCAATTTAACAATTATTTGACTTAACCATTTTTGTTTTCGTTTCTTCTTTTTATTTGGCTTCGATGGACGTACACTTCCTTGCATTGTTTCATCTTGTTTGTTTCATATAAGATTCTTTTTACTGTTGGTCAGGTTGAGGTATTGTGGAGTAAAGGGGAAAAACCGCTGCCTCCACTTCATCCTCTCCTCATTAAGGGCAGAAACCTCTATAGATTAAAAACATTGCGACAGGTCTGCTGAACAGTACTAAGGATTTCTAGTACTTGCACTTATTATTCCTGCAACATATGTTAATGAATCATATATTGCATTTGAAGAAATGGGACAATGAAGCAGAACGGCAGAAAATTTTATCAGAAAAGCATGCCAGAGGTTCCGTAGCTCGGTCTAGCAGGGACACACGTGTCCAAGAGAAGGAAATGCGAAAGATGCGAAGGGAAAATAGGTACCATGATAATTTTGGTCATTCTAGTAAGCAGATTGGTAGAATGAACTTACGAAATATGCCAACTTCACTTGATTTTGAACATTTGTATCATTGTTATGTCTAAATATCTCAGGGTAAGCACAGATTACAAGGAGAAGAAAACAGTAGCTGAGAGTAAAGGGAAACAGCTGCATTCTCGCTCGATGAACTCCTTAAACAAGAATGATCAGCCTCAGGTAGAAGTGGTGTACAACAGCCAAAAAGATGAACAAAAGCAATTCAGAAATTATACAAATGTAGTCATACAGGAAAATGTCTTCCCTAGAGAAAATAGGCCAGAAGAAAGGCATAATCAGAGGCAGCCTTTGACTAATGTGAATCTGAATGATCCTAGAAACAGGGAGAATCATAACTCAAATATGCATATGCATAGCTCAAATAGGCATATGCCAATGTGGAGGGGCCCTAGCTATGGAGGTAACACAAACAATTATAATATTCCAACGTGGAGGGGCTATAGCGATGGAAGCTACAACAACTGCAATACTAGTAGAAGTCCATTGCGAGGACATGGTCATATGTATACAGGAGGTCATGGTCATTCACAAAACTATAAATCTCCACAAAGAACTGAGAATTGGCAAGCAAGGAATGGAAAGCGTCCATTCCAAGGACAGCGCGAGGAACAAAAGAAGCCTTGCCACTTTTATGCTCAAGGAAGATGCTACTATGGGCATAGTTGCAAGTACTTGCATGATTCTGTAGATATTTAAACATTCAGGTGAAAGAGCAGCAAGTAAGGAAGCTTTGAGAGATCTTCATTGATCAACTATTTTGGTCCCTTTTTTTTGGGTGACAAGTCTTTTGTCTCAGGGATACTGTCATTGTTCTCAAAATGCATGAAGAACAAACTAATTTTTGATTTTGTTGAACTGTTTTCTATTCCTTATGAAGAATCGTCTGAATTCTAAATTTGTCACGACATAATCGATAGATTTAAAAAATATCTTTAACTTTTTTTTTGTCTGGTCTCAACTAATTTCGAAACAAAGGTAAAAATTGAAATCAACCAACAAATCTGAGTTACAGTTCTAAGGTCTTAGTACCAACTTGGGACAAGTTTTGGTTTATAGGCTTTCGGTGGAGAAATTGATGGGATTTTAGGTGCAAAATTGGTGAGATTATAGGTAATATTTCTCCAACTCATTAGTAATCCTCATGAAAAAAATTCAAAATAAATTTTTGGGTGCTCCAAGGTGCTAGATTCATTGGCTATTATTAACACACGAAAAATCAAGAAAGTCACGTAATTCCTAAAAGTTGGTTCGTCAAAGCGAAAATATGCCTTAAAAATTGTGCGACTATACGTAATGTTTTCCCAACTCATTATGAAGGTCCACATAAAAAAAAATTCGAATTTTTTTTTTGGTGCTCCAAGGCACCAGATCCATGAGCTAATAATACATACGAAAAACAAAGAAAGTTGCATAATTATTAAAAGTTGGCTCATAAATGCAAAAATATGCTTTAAAATAGTGTGACTATACGTAATGCTTCCTCAACTCATTATGGAGGTCCTCATAAAGTTTTTTCAGAAATGCTCCAAGACGCCTGATCCATGGGCAAATATACACGAAAAACCAAGAAAGTCGCATAATTTTTAAAGTTGGCTCGTAAATTCGAAAATATGCCTTAAAATGGTGTAACTATACGTAATGCTTCCCCAACTAATTATGGAAGTCCTCATAATGTTTTATTAGGAAAAAAAATTGGGTGTTCTAAGGCCCCAGATCTATGGGTTAATATACACGAAAAAATAATAAAACCGCATAATTCCTAAAAGTTGGCTAATAAATGTGAAAATATGTTACGTTGTGACTATACGTAATGTTTTCCTAACTCATTACGGAAGTACTCTTAAAGTTTTTTAACAAAAAAAAAAATTGGGTGCTCCAAAGTGCCAGATTCATGGGTTAATAAAAATGAAAAATCAAGAACGTCGCATAATTCCTAAAATTGACTCATAAATATGAAAATATGTCTTAAAATGGTGTGACTATACGTAATGTTTCCCCAACTCATTACGGAGGTCCTCATAAAGTTTTTTCTGAAAATATTTTTAGGGTGCTCCAAAGCATCGGATTCATGGGCTAATACACACGAAAAACCAAGAAAGTCGTGTGATTTCTAAAAGTTGGCTCGTAAATGCAAAATTATGCCTAAAAAATGGTATGACTATACGTAATTCTTCCCCAACTCATTACGGAGGTCATAGTAAAGTTTTTTCAGAAAAAAATTTTGGGTGCTCTTAGGCGCCATATTCTTAGGCTAATACACTCAAAAAACCAAGAAAGTCGCATAATCTCTAAAAGTTGGCTCGTAAAGGCAAAAATATGTCTTAACAAATGGTGCGACTATACGTACTGCTTCCCCAACACATTACGAGGTCCTCATAAAGTGTTTTCAGAAAAAAGTATTGTGTGCTCCAAGACGCCAGATCTTTGAGCTAATACACACAAAAAAAACAAGAAAGTCGCGTAATTCCTAAAAGTTGGCTCGTAAATAAAAAAAATATGCCTAAAAAAAGTTAGACTATACATAATGTTTCCCTAACTCATAACAGAAGCCCTTGTAAAGTTTTTTCAGAAAAAAATTTGGGTGCTCCAAGGTGTCAGATACATGGGTCAATACAAACGAAAAATCAAGAAAGTAGTGTATTTTCTAAAATGTGGCTCATAAATGCAAAATTATGCCTAAAAATGATGTGATTATACGTAATGCTTCCTAAATTCATTATGGAGGTTCTCATAAAGCTTTTTCAGGAAAAAAAAATTGGGTGATCCAAGGCGTCAGATTCATGGGCTAATACACACCAAAATCAAGAAAGTCGCATAATTCCTTAAAGTTTGCTCGTCAATACGAAAACATGCCTTAAAAATTGTGTGTCTATACGTACTACTTCTCTAACTCATTACATAGGTCCTCATAATGTTCTTTTCAAAAAAAAAAAAAATTGGATGCTCCAAGGAGCCAAATCTATGGGTTAATACACCCGAAAAAATAAAAAAAAATTGCGTAATTTCTAAAAGTTGGCTCGTAAATACAAAAATATGCCTTAAAAATGGTGCGACTCTACGTAATGCTTCCCCAACTCATTACAAAGGTCCTCATAAAGTTTTTTCAGAAAAAATATTAGGTGTTCCAAGGGGCCAGATCCATGGGCTAACACAAACGAAAAAACAAGAAAGTTACGTAATTCCTAGAATTTGGCTTGTAAATGCGAAAAATATGCCATGAAAATGGCACGACTATATGTAATGCTTCTCCAACTCATTACAGAGATCCTAAACAAGTTTTTTCAGGAAAAAAATTTGGGTGCTCCAAGGCGCCAGATCCATGGGCTAATACACGAAATTAATCAAGAAAGTCTCGTAATTCCTAATTGTTAGCTCGTAAATGCAAAAATATGTCATCAAAAATTGGTGCGACTATACGAAGGTCCTCATAAAGTTTTTTAAGATTATTTTTTTTTGGTGCTATAAGGCACCAAATTCATGGGTTAATACACAAAAAAAATCAAGAAAATCGCGTAGTTCCTAAAACTTGGCTCATAAATGCGAAAATATGGCTTAAAAATGGTGCGACTATACATAATGTTTCCCCAACTCATTATAGAGGTCCTCATAAAGTTTTTTCGGAATGAATTTTTGAGTGGTCCAAGACGCAAGATCCATGGGAAAATACGTGCAAAAAAAATAAAGAAAGTCGCATAATTTCTAAAAGTTGGCTCGTAAATGCAAAAATATGCCTTAAAATTGTGTGACTATACCTAATGCTTCCCCAACTCATTACGGAGGTCCTCATAATGTTTTATCATAATAATTCTTTTTCTGCTTCAAGGCGCTAGCCATGGGCTAATACACACGAAAAAATAAGAAGGTCACGTAATTCCTAAAAGTAGGCACGTAAATGAGAAACTATGCCTTTAAAATAGTGTGACTATACGTAATGCTTCCCCAACTCATTATAGAGATCCTAATAAAGTTTTTTCAGAAAAAAAAATTGGGTGCTCCAAGAATACACACAAAAAACTAAGAATGTCGTGTAATTCCTAAAAGTTGGCTCGTACATGTGATGCCTTAAAAATGGTGTGACTATACGTGATGCTTCCCCAACTTTTACGGAGGTTCATAAAGTTTTTTTGAATGAATTTTTAGGTACTGCGAGACGTCAAATTCATGAGCTAATACACATGAAAAATCAAGAAAGTTGCGTAATACCTAAAAGTTGGCTCGTAAATGCGAAAAATGTGCCTTAAAAAATGGTACGCATATACGTAATGTTTTCCCAACTCATTACGGAAGTCTTCATTAAGTTTTTTCAGAAAAAAAATTGAGTGCTCCAAGGCACCAAATCTATGGACTAATACACATGAAAAAATAAGAGAATCGCATAATTCCTAAAAGTTGGATCGTAAATACAAAAATATGCCTGAAAACAATGGCGCGACTATACGTAATGCTTCCCCAACTCATTAAGGAAGTCCTAATAAAGTTTTCTTAGAATTTTTTTGCACGTTTCAAGGCACCTTATCCATGGGATAATATACACGAAAAAACAAGAAAGTCGCGTAATTTCTAAAAGTTATTTCTTAAATGCGAAAATATGACTTTAAAATTGTGCGACTATACGTAATACTTCCCCAACTCATTATGGAGGTCCTTAAAAAGTTTTTTCAGAAAAAAATAATTTTAGTTCTCCAATGCGCCATGTCTATGGGCTAATACACACGAAAAAAACAAAAAAAATGTGTAATTCATAAAATTTGGCTTGTAAATGTTAAAAAATACTCCCTCCGTTTCACAAAGAATGACCTCCTTTCCTTTTTAGTCAGTTTCAAAAAGAATAACCTCTTTCCTTTTTTGGTAACATTTTACTTTTTGCTTTCCACGTGGCATGTTTAAGACCACAAGATTAAGGGCAATTTTGTACATTTGACATAATTTTAATTTAGGACCACAAGATTCAAAAGTCTTCTTTATTTACTTAAACTCCGTGTCAAGTCAAACCAGGTCATTCTTTGTGAAACGGAGGGAGTACCTTATTAAGATGGTGCGACTATACGTAATGCTTCTCCAACTCATTACGAAGGTCTTTGTTAAATTTTTTTCAAAAAAATATTTTGGGTGCTCCAAGGCGCCAGATCTATGGGCTAATACACAAGAAAAACCAAGAAAGTCACGTTATTCCTAAAAGTTGGTTCGCAAATGTGAAGATGTCTTAAAAATGGTTCGACTACACGTAATTCTTCCTCAACTCATTACGGAGGTCCTCATAAAAAAAAATTATGTGCTCCAAGGCACCAAATCTTTGGGCTAATACACACGGAATTCCTAAAAGTTGGCTCGTAAATGTGAAAATATGCTTTAAAATGGTGTGACTTTACGTAATGCTTCCCCAACTTATTACAGAGGTCCTCATAAAGTTTTTACATAAACAAAAATTGGGTGCTCCAAGGCGCCAGATCTATGGGCATTACACACGAAAAACCAAAAAAACCGCGAAATTTCTAAAAGCTGGCTCGCAAATGAGAAAATATGCCTTAAAAAATGATTTGACTATACGTAATGCTTCTCAGCTCTTTACGGAGGTCCTCATAAAGTTTTTTCAGAAAAATTTTTGGATGCTCAAAGGCGTCAAATCTATGGGCTAATACACACGAAAAACCAAGAAAGTCGCATAATTCCTATAAGTTGGCTCGTAAATGCGAAAATATTAATCCCTCCCCAACTCATTATTTGAAGAAAAAAAATTGGGTTATCCAAAGCGTCAGATCCATGTGCTAATATACACGAAAAAACAAAGAAAGTCGCGTAATTTCTAAAAGTTGGCTCGTAAATGCGAAAATATTCATTAAAAAAATAGTGTGACTATATGTAATGCTTTCCCAACTCACGGAGATCCTCATAAAGTTTTTTCTGGAAAAAAAAATTGGGTGCTCCAAGCCGCCAGATCGATGGTGTAATATACACGAAATACCAAGAAAGTCACATGATTCCTAAAAATTGGCTCGTAAATGCGAAAATATGACTTAAAAAAAAGGTGCAACTATACATAAGAATTCCCCAACTCATTACTGGGGTCCTCAAAATGTAAAAAAAAATTGGATGCTCCAAGGCGTCAGATATATGAACTAATGCACATTAAAAACAAAGAAAGTCGCGTAATCCACCACAAGGTGAAATCAGTACCAACTTGGGACAAGTTTTGGTTTCTAGGCTTCAGTGGAGAAATTGATGGGATTTTAGGTGCAAAAAGAATGGCAAGATTGCCTCCAAGGGCATAGTTGAGTGGTTCGAAGGGATCGATTCCAGCCTTTGTTTGCTACTCAGCCACGAGCTCGTCGCATGAGGCATACCTAGTACGGTTTACATTTTCTATGTGATTTACAATCTATCACAATGAGCAGGTTACCACAAAGTACACCCTGGGGGTTCCAAATAAAGAATGGCAAGATTCGAATTTCAAAATAAAGTCAATATAATCCCCTGCACAAGCACTACCTATCCGAGTACTCAATTACGCCATACTTGGCAGATGGCATATTCGATACAACCACAGACATAAAAGTTTATTTAATCTGGAAGTATGTGGTCTAACTATGATTCTTTTACCAGGAAAATAAGAAACTGTATACACATAAACATTGTACTCATTTACACGTTTATCAACCAAGAGATCACAACTATGACATTTCCTTCATGCAAGACTGGAGTTAAATCCTTATATATCACTGGTTATGCTATGAACTATAATCTGCTCTCAAGGATCATATTGAACTGCAATATGATTGATCACAACAGATCCAGACAATTTGAATTATCCGTCTCATATAGAATACCCAAAACATATGAATAAACCTAGAATAATTGTTGCTCTACCAGCTTATCACAGATCAACATTGGAGCATGTGTTCTTTCAGCCTGCTCAGGAGATTAAAAGCTGTCTCTTCACTCTCTCGAGCAAAAAGAAGAATAATTTGCATGTCCCAAGTCCTCTCTGGTTTCCTTTTTGGGATTCCATTAAACTAGACAATCCATGTTCCACAATCTATAAAGACATCTGTTCAACCAGCACTGGCCAGAGGCACCATTTTGTTTCATCTTCACGGTAACCTGACCAGATGTATATATAGACATGGCAGGGATGATATAGCAACAGCCTACCGTTTTAAAGGAGCTGAAGCTTACATCTCAATTAGGCATTATTAATGGAATTACTCTTGTTCACACCTTGTAGTTCCATTGGAGAATTGGTTATACTACCTACTGACCCCAAGGTTTGTGAACTCAACTGAGGGCTTGCTGGGCATGCTTCTGGATTACCAGTACTCATAGGATGGATAGCCCCTGAACTCAGCTGTGGGCTGAGTGGAGTTCGTTGGCTCATCTGCTGTGGGCTGGCCTGTTGATGTTGCTGTTGTTGTTGCTGCTGTGGCTGCTGGGAATTTTGGTTCATTTGTTGTGGGATTGCCAGATTTGAAGGTGAGCCCACTGGAGGAGGTGAAACTACAGCCTGTAAAGGCGAAGCTGTCTCTTGCTGCTGTTGCTGCAATTGCTGCTGCTGTTGTATGTGTTGCTGCTGCATTTGTTGCTGCTGTAACTGTATCTGTTGCTGCTGCTGCTGCTGCTGCTGCTGCTGTTGTTGTTGTTGTTGTTGCTGTTGTTGTTGCTGCTGGTTCATGTAAAGATTCATACCTGCCATTAGCTTTGGCGGACCCATTGGACCCATTCCTGGTCGCTGCATTGGATTGATATTACCTCGGTTGAGGGAACCCAAGATTGAAAGACCGGTAGAACCTGGATGCATTTGTCTATTTCCCGTAATACCACCTAAACTTGACTGTGGGGTCCCCAACATATTTGTTCGGTTCTGTGCTACCATTCTCAGTTTGGTTTGCATGAAAACAGCTTGTTGTGGAGTGAGTGCACCACTGCGAAGTTGCTGGCTGATTGCATTACTTATATTAGATGCCTGGCTTATATTCATTGTGTTCTGAGATATATTGCCCATGCCAGCGATGGCTCCCATTGGAGCTGAAATTCCAGGTCCACCAACTCCTCTTACACCTCCCATGCCCATAACATTACTAAGGCCTCCAAGCGCCGCGATGTTATTGCTAATGTTCCCCATACCTACATTACCAAGGCTCATCATCATTTTCCTCTGCATCTGTGGATGCTGCGACTGGGATTGTTGCGACTGCAACTGTTGTGGTTGTTGTTGTTGCTGCTGCTGCTGCTGCTGCTGTTGTTGCTGTTGTAATAGCTGAAGTTGCACTGCCGATGGTTTATTAGCCATTTGATTACCCAACTGCATTGAATTCTGGCCAACTGTATTTAGGTGAGCAAGTGGATTTGAAGCAAGCATTAGTTGGGATCTTTGTAACTGTGGATGTTGCTGTTGTATCAGAGGATGTTGATTCTGCTGCTGCTGTTGTTGCTGCTGCTGCTGCAGAGGGGATAAAGGATCAGATTGTTGAGCTCTAGAAGGCATTGAAACCCCCGTCAGGAGTCCTTGAGAGATCTGTAATGCTTGAGCATTCCCGGAAGGCAGTATTCTCTGGCCTTGCATGTTCTGGGGTGAATTTATTGATGAATTAATACCGTTAGAGGGCCTTGCAAGCTCATTGGACAACTGACCAGAGACCCCTTCGGAGTATTGCTGCAGATCAGCTACTGACCCATTTGGTGGCATTCCTGGCATGTTAGTTTGACTACTTGAAGCACGATTCATGCTGATTGGTCTAGGTTGGACATGATCTTCCACAAGGTATCCTTCACGTGCCATCTGCAAAAACACATTGGTGCACGGAAAAATAAGAACAAGTTGATAAAGCAATATTGATCCTTTGTGCTTTATATTTTACGCAAACAACTTACCAGTGAACAAAACTGTGCAGCAAGCAAGTCTGCGAAGTGCTGTCACAAGAAAATTTCAGACATAAGAAACAGAAATGCATAAGATCATTGTAAGTTTCTTTCACTGGCATCCCAATTTAAAATGGTTGAAACAAATGAAAATAAAATGCCTCTTATAGCAGCTACTATGAGGTCTCCTCCAATTCTCCATGTTTCAGATACACCTTATCATATAACAAATTGATGTCTCTTAAGTAACTCGAAAATTGCATCTAGTTATTTCTGTTACTCGCTTTCTTAAGACTTTGCTTGGAGAAATTTGATTAAATGTTTGAAATCTAGAATTCATCTGAGGCAAACATCATCAAAGATATTGATAGATGCATATCAAAG
>JAJOOE010022135.1:0-16744 GCA_036250405.1 Solanum raphanifolium | reverse complement strand
CTTCTAAGAGAGACAGAATCATAACAAACTACAAAATAAAATAAATTATATACAAAGTCACAACCATGAGCTTAGGTGTCAAAGAGTCTGCATTTTTTCGAGTCAAGCATTCACAAGAAAGTACTACTAAAAAATTAGACCTAAATAGCAAGTATCACACCACTCAAAAGGGTCTTTTCTTTTCTCTCAAAAAAATAAAAAATAAAAAATTATTCCTAAAAAAAAACACTCGGTTCAAAGGGACTATCCTCAGGAAAAGAACCGAAAACAAAAGTCAAGGAACCCATCCTAAAAAAATAAAAGACTCAATAAAACAATAAAAACTAGGAATTTATTCCTCCACCCCACACTTAAAAAGATGTTATGTCCCCAAAGCATCAAATAAAATTTAAAAACATGGGTTAGAAAAACTTCTTGAGGCCTTTAAGCCTAGCTAGTAGCATGTTCTCTTTATTTTCATCAAGGGTCGTCACCCTACACTTAAGCTCAAATGTGCTCCTTAGCTCCAAATTTCGGATACTCAGACTTCTCCAAAACCTATAAAAACCACACAAAAAAATAATAATAAAAATAAAAATAAGAAGTTACACTATAAATTGGGTTGCCTCCCAATAAGCGCCTAATTTAACGTCGTGGCACTACACAAGGAAGTTTATCACTTTTCTTTTCACTTTGAACTTATGAATTGTACCCCTAACTTTGCATCTATTTTTCTGCTCCTCTCATGGGGTGGTGGTATAAAGATAAAAGAACCAAGTAATAGGTCGCATCTTGCATTTCTTGGCCCTTATGTGAGGAATATTCGTTTGTATATGTGGACTAGAAAACCTTAGGATGTAGGGGCCTTGTTCCCCATCTATACAGTTCTCCATTAGTTCAGATGACTTGAATGAATACATCAACATCTAAACATATTGTTGAAAAGTGATTTGAATGGGGTCCAATACGTCCCTCTTCCAAACTTACACCAATTGCAACATGCTCAGTTTTATACTCTTTCTCAAATGTGGCATCTTCATAAAAAGTCTGATTGCATTGCATCTCCTCCCGTTTTAGAACCTCAATTTGACTTCTAAGTGCCTTTTCAATACCACAAAACTCATAATTGGATTGTTGAGCGTCAAACGCAACAACCTTTGCATTCAATTCATTGCTTAAGTTCTGAGTATGCAAGAAAAACATATTAACATCTTAAAAGTGCTCCATTTTTCTATCTATAAGGCTTGACATCACATATATGATTCTCCTACGACGGTCTTCATATTCCTCTATTAATTTCCTGCAAGATTCCATACTATCAAAGGAACAAAGATTATTAGCATCTTCATGAGAGGGTTTTGGAGTAGGGTAGCAACACACGGTGCAACCGACCCATAACCCCCTACAAAATTCACAAGATAGAGATGGTGCACACGATTCTCCCTCAGGAATATAATTACATTGTTGCCAAAAGTGAGCTCATTTGCAGTAAGGACAAGGTCTTACCACTTGTGAATAATCCTCATTCCCGTTCATCCCAAGAAAAGTATTAATTAGTAGGAAAAAAATATGTATCAAAATAAATAAACAAATAAACAAATAAATAAATAAATAAAAAGAAAAAGTATAACCTAGAGGATTACTTAATTTCTAAGTCCCCGGCAGCGGCGCCAAAAACTTGTTGCTCCCAATTGCACACGCAAGTGTACGCGGTCGCACAAGTAATATAGTGGCTCTTAAAAGAACCAAATTATCGAACCCAAAGGACTTGTCAATTAACTATTTTTACTAAATTATACTGATCTAATTATTTATTTAAGAGAGCCAAAAGAGAAGAATGCAAGAATAGTTGAAAAATTCCAGGACTGCAACATATACTGAATATCATGTATCATATTATTAGCTTAAAATTAATCTCAGTTGTCAAGTTACTGGTTTATAGGGATGATGATATGATCCGGGTTATATGCCTCTCGTTGCGTACCCTAGTTAGCTATTTAACTACATCATTGAGCGGGGATAAATAGACTAACTAGCGAGCATTTATATTTCATCCTATTTCGTAATTAAGCAAGGTGTTCGTCTCGGAGTCACTCCTGAACACTAATCACCTTAATCTAATGGGTGGACCGAGCTCTCTATATTCTCTGGTCTATCTAATCCCTCCTCTCTCGATTTTAAGTTTAGACAATGTATTTATGTTATGGTGATCAAGCATAAAATACTAAAACAAGAATATAGAAATAACTTATATTGACAACCAAGAATTAATTCATAAACCTTAAATAATCAACATTGAATCCATAGCTACAGCCCCAGAACAAGAGTTTTAGCTACTAATGTCTAAGAAAACAAAAAGAAGAAAAGAACCTTAAAAAGTATTGACGACTTTCTCTTCAAAAGTGTCTCGTCCTTACTTTATATTCGTTGTCCAATAATTATTTCTCTGGACTATTTATAGATGTTGAAAGCCCTAAATAAAATAATTGAGTCCAAAGCAAATTGGGAAACCAAAACCAAGCGGAATATGAATTCCTCTCCGCGTGAACCGCCTTAAAAGTTTTCACTGTAGCTTTCGTCGCTAAGTGGCACATGGCAGAACTTTTATTCGCTGAATCGCCATTAGCAATTTGCAATTTGAAATCTTTGAACTTTATATATTTATATAATATTATATTAAATTTAATTCATTTAGCTGCCTGCTTGATTTCCTTTTCAACCTTCCATCTTTAATTTGTTTTAGCTCCAAATTTCTTCAACTTTACACCAATTTACTCCTACAAATAAAATACACTATTTAGCACAGTCTATACAATTCATGTTCAAAAAGGGTAGAGGTAGATATAAATAATAAATGTGAGACAAATAATGATTAAAAATATGTATTTTTGGCCTCACATCAAGGATAATTCAATAATTGCATGCCGTGAATCACCTCTTGTTGTATGATTGTGAAAATATACATTATGATTGTGATTGTGGTTTGTTGAATGGATCGGATGTTACATTCCGACAGACTAACTTGGATCTGTTGCCACGTTTCGACATAAATATGGGATCAGTTGCCACGTTCTGGCATTAATGTTCGATCGATTGCCATGTTCCGGCATAAACATTGGATCGGGTACCACGAACTGGTACACTAACAGTTTGAGTTTGGGTTCCTTGAGAGGACCATTGAATTGGGTTTTGTGAGAGGACCATTGAATTGTGTTTTGTATCTACTTGTGTTGATTACGTTCATATCTAATGGTGATTGAGGTTTCAAGACTGTTTGTTTCTCTAAAATGATAACCAATAGGTATTACTGGTCCTGAAAAGATGACTAATATTGTATATGTTTGGTATATGCCTGTTTTATAATGTTGTGGTTACTTGCATGTGTTTCACTTATTGGGATAGCCGTGTGATCCTACTAGTACACTGTGGGTGTGTATTGATGTTGCACTTGCTTGTTCTTTGTTGAGTACATGGCATCTTCAGGCAGCTATTCATAGACCTCAACTAGGTGACTGTTGAGCATGATCGGATTCAAGGGTGAACTAGTTCTTTCAGGCTGTCATAGATCTCTCTTGTTTAAGTCCACTCTTTTCGGACTCAGACTATTTGTTTAAAGTGTTTGTTTAGTTTTGGGGTTGTACCCCTTGTTCTCAGACTTGTCATTAGTAGAGTTTTGGTACATTGACTTTCAGGTTCTAGCAGTTGTTCTTCCGCATTAGTTGGCTAGTTTGTTTAAACCTTTGGAGTTTATGGAAACTCCGTATTTCTTTTGGTCATTTAAACCTGCTTCTGTATCTTTAAATGCATAGTTTTTGGTTAAGTTGTTTAGTCTGGGTTTTAGTAATGGTTCTCCCACCGGAGAGTTAGTGTGGGTGCCAATCACAACGGTTTGGTTCGTAACAAAGTTGATATTAGAGCCCTAGGTTCGTTGATCTCATTGTACCAAAACGAGTCTAGTAGAGTCTTGCGGAAGGGTACGAAGACGTCCGTACTTTTCTTCGAGAGGCTATAGGACTTTAGGAGAAACTCACTTCTTTCTAATCTTTCGTGCTATGACTTGATTCCAATTGGTATCTGGGTGATACAAATTGGTATCTTTCATTCTTCACTATATGGTCCGAGCTAGGGCAACAACTGTGGTAACACCATTACTACCAAAAAAGGATGTGTACAGAATACCGACAGTTGAATAGGATCACCATTCGGAACAAGTATCAACTGCCTCAGATAAATGATCTTTTGACCAGTTGCAGGGGCATCAATTTATATTTTTCTCTTGTATTGGGAGATCGATAATGGTCATTTATGGAACAAATTAATTTAGAAATCGGGCTTGTCTGTGAGTTGTAACTTGAAAACTGTGAATGTGGAAGTTTTATTTGCTTGGACGTGATGATATGATCATGTTTACAATAAGTGTGGGTTTGATTTTTTATATGTGCAATATGGTGGCTGAATTGATTGAAACTATGCAAGTTGTAACTGTTGAGTATCGTGAAACTTGTTGTGAAAAGAAGGTCACGACTAAGTTCGATGCAAGGGTCTAGATGATGTACGAGGTAATTCATAAGAAAGATCTGGATGTGTCTTGGGCTTGAGTAATAACCGTGTGAGTGTCTGGGTGTATCCTAGGGATGTGTGGGTTATAGTGTTGAACTAATGAGAATGAGTTGGATTGTGTGTCGTTGGATTGTCTCAGGGTAGATTATGATTATCCTAGTTCAGAGGATTATCCTAAATTGCTCAATAAAGCTGAAACCCATTGGGAGATTTAGAAAAGAGAAAAACCTCAGAAAAAACTTGTTGCCCAAGTACTGTTTCCGTCTGAGCCGTTTGAGCGGAAATTCCTCGCCAGAGCGGGACAGGGCGAGACAGAACCTCAGCCCTGTCTCCTCTATTTTTCCCAGGTCTTCTTATAGAACCCGAATCAAATCCGAACTAACCCCTGCAATCCAAAAGTGCTCAGCAATCGAGGATAGACTATAAAACCTTGTAGTAAATAAAATGTTGTAAAAAAATAGCAAAAAAACTGGCATTCATGTGATTACTAAAAGAAGAGAGGTGTGTGAAATTTTCTAAGTGTGAATCTTGGTTGGCTTCGGTTGCCTTTTTGGGGCATGTAGTTTCAAGGGAAGGGTTAATAGTAGATTCCCGAAAGATTGAAGCAGTCAAGAATTGGGTCTGACTTAGTTCTGTGACTGAAATTAAGAGTTTTGTAGGGCTCGCTAGCTACTATCGTCGCTTGTGAAGGGATTAAGCTCAAATTTGCAAATTCAAGTTTATAGGTGACAACATTCAAGAAGTTTTGGTAAGGGACGGTTAGATAATGAACGCCATTACTTTGGAAAATGCATTTAGTATTATTGTTATAACGTGTATGGATTGTTTAGCGAATGATGAAATTAAATTATATCATTTGAGGTTCGAAGTTATATTACGATTTCATGGATTGTTTGTGTATCAAGAAGAGGTCAGAATACGACTGCTCCAATAATAACGAGGTGTACTTGGTTAACTTATTAAGTGTGTTACAATTGTGGAGAACCGGACATATGATGAGGAAATCAGTGAGGCTGTGGAGGCCGGGGAAATGGTAATGCGGGTAGAGGAGTAGTGCATCTAGGCAAGAAGGTTGCCCGTCAAGATGACAAGGATCAGTTTTATGCCTTTTCGGGTAAGACCGAGGCTGAGGGTCTGATGCAGTGATCACAAGAACTATTATTGTTTGTGATCGGATGGCTAATGTGCTGTTTGATCCGAGTTCTACTTATTCTTATGTGTCCGTGCGATTTGCCTCTGAATTTGATATGATTTGTGATATACTTGATGCCCCCATCAATGTTTCTACCCCAGTTGAAGAGTCAGTCATAGTCACCCATGCATATCGTGTTGTCCTGTTGTGTTTATGGATTTTCAAATTTGGGTTGATTTGGTTATGCGAGATATGACTGACTTGGTATAATCTTAAGCATGACTTGATTGTCTCCCTATTATGATGTGCTTAATGGTAATGCCAAGTCGGTAACTCTAGACATCCTGGATCGGGAAAGGTTAGAGTGGGAAGGGAGTACAAGCCTAAGTCAGCTAAGGTCATATATGTCGTGTGGGGAAGGAAACTGGTGGGGCGGGATTGTTTGGCGTGATTGGCTCATATTCAGGATATTGATGTCGAATCCCCCTCTATTGAGTCTATTTTTGTGGTGTCAGAATTGGGAGAGCTTAAAGGTCCAATACAGGAGCTTCTTGATTAAGGTTTCATCCCTCCTAGTGCTTCCCCGTGGGGTGTTCCTGTCTTGTTTGTTAAGAAGAAGGATGGTAGTATGAGGACTGTTGATTTTATCTTAGACCATAAAGAGGCGGATTAATACCGGGATAACAAGCTTATGGATAAAGAAAATCCCATTGAGTATACTTGGATGAAGGCAATTGAAGTATTTTAGTAAGAAAGTGAGCATAAAAGTTGGGTTAGTTTTTTGAATTTGATGGGTATACCTGAGTTTGAGGTGTCATGTTGATGAAAAGTTTGACTTGTGGTAAAAATCAGGGCAGACTGAGCATAAGGGCAATAAGAGTTTGTGATGAAATGCAACTATATAATAAGATTGGTTGGCAACTATTGAAAAAGACTTGAGAAATGAGTCTACAGACATTAGCTCGAGTGTGATGATAAGTTCTTGGTTCTTGTTTTTGAGTTTAGTAATGAGTATGATTGAAATTTTAGCAAAATATATTGTAAGATCGCTGGAGATGCGATCAATGATAAACAGAGATCCATGAATTCATAAAAAATCTTCAAGGTACAAGCTAATGTTGATAGATAAATGGATTGTGTTATACAATGGAAATTACAATTCAGATTTTTCATTGTAAGTCTACATTTGGGGTGATGTATTTTGTCAAGGTATGAATTGGGAAGGTGAGAAATGACCAATTGTATCTGGTATTGAGCAATTGAAAGGACTTACACTTGGGTTGAATCGTAAGTTTACTACTATTGATTGATAAGTACCTAAGAAAGGTTTCATTTTTAAAAGTGTTGGTTTATAATAAGGTAAATTGTTGGAGTGGTTATGATGGTTGTTAGTATTGTGAGTATGATTCACTAGCTATGCTCTAGTGTGTTTTCACTTTTGTGGGTGGATCCCTAGTGGTGGATCAGGGGTACCAAATCCTGCGATGTTCTCTTAGTTGTGTGGGAAGATTAGGATGATTTGGTTATTTCAAATGACATAATTGGTGTTGTCTTGGAGTTGTTAAAGTATTTTAGTGGTTCGACATGTACCACTTGCTTATAAGAATTCATAGAAGAGCTACCCTTTGTGATCATGGTTGTCCGACAATCTTAATATTCGTCTAGTCGTCGAGGTCATGTATTGATTGTGTGTGGATGAATGCGGGGATCATTGGATCCAATTCTACTGTTCTTAAGGGTAATCTGCAATCATAATTTCTAAATCTAGCATTCGATAGTATGGTTATAGGGTTGTATGCTTGGACATATCCCTCGATGAGTATCTGATGTCTAAAGATTAAATTTTGTAACTTAAGCTCAGGGAAATTTATATTGTGAGAAGGATATGTTGATAAGAACTATAATTGGTTGAGTATTAAGAGTGTGTGTTGGTTGGTTCAGGTCCACCTCTAATTGTAGCAAGTATTGATTTAGAATTTTATGATCATGCTTATGTAAGAAAGGATTAGTCCTGATGATTGTGTCAAGGTCCTTGATAACATGTGGCAGACGTGAGTACAATCAACTTTGGTGGTTATTGAGAATAGATTTTGTTGTAGTTAAGTTTACATACAATAATAATTGTCACTCGAGTATTGTCATGACTTCATTGAGGCATTGTATGGGAGGAAGTGTAAATCACTCATAGGGTGGTTTGGGGCTAAATATGTAAAACCTTTGGGAGTTGATTTGGTGAAGGATGCTCAGGATAAGGTGAGAAGTATCCAAGCTAAGCTTCTAGAAGCCCAGAGTCGACAGAAAAATTATACGGGAGAAGTATCCTCAGTGATTCAATGATTCAGATACTACTATACTCTTACTTTAGCCAGTCTTTCCTAGTTGATCACTCGGGGATGAGTGATGGGTAAATTGGTATCTATTGTAACAACTTGATTCCGTCGTTAGGGAAAAGCCAATGGGGAAAGAATTGGTCCAGAAAAACTTTTGAGTAGTAACTTGAAATTCCTAACCTAGTCCAGATTTGGACGAAATCGAAGTCAGGCAAGTCTAGGGAAATATGGTAATGAATGAGAAGTGTAATAATGAAATTGATTGCATGAGTGGATAGCTAAGACGTTAAGGAACCCGTACGACTTTACGGAATTGAATTCGGGCTAGTAGAACTCCCGAAATTGATCTTAGCATGAACAGGTGTTTTTTGAGTGTCGTGGGATGAAGGTGTGTTGTGAAATGGGGGTTTGGAGCTCTTAATTCGACATTACGTTTCCGTGCAAGTCGCTATTGCGGGATTATTCCCGCCAGGGCTAGGCTGCTATAGCAGGCTGGGGGCCGCCATAGCGAGACAGTCGCGATTTAAGTCAGAAATAAATCCCAAAATCGTTTAATTCTTCAAGTTTCGACTTTGAGAGCTAGGAGATGACTCAGGTGCTTTCTTGACAGTTTTCCACCATTCTTAAGGTTAAAGGTAAGGCTTCAACTCCTCGAATCCATTTTTTCGATCCGTGGAATGTAAATTCGTAGGTGATTATCGATGGGGGAGGGTTTTGATCTAGAATTTTTGGTGGAAAAAGCTCTAATTTGGGTATTAGGATCTTGGGTTTAGTCTAGGGTTATTGGGTTTGTTATAATCCGGATAATTAGACCTTTGATTGTTGATCCTTGCATATATTACTCCCTCCGTCCCATTTTGTGTGAGGTAGTTTGACTCGGCACGAAGTTTAAGAAAGAAAGGAAGACTTTTAAAACTTGTGGTCCAAAATGAATGATAGAAATTTGTATAGCTGTAAATCATTTCATTAAGGGTAAAATAGATATTTTACAGTCAAATTGTTACTTAATATAGAAATGTGTCATTCTTTTTGGGACTGACTAAAAATGAAAGTAAGTCACATAAATTGGGACAGAGGGAGTAATTGTTTGTAGACCTAGAACAAGCGGAAAGAATCCGAGAAGGAAAGATTCAAGTGCCTTAGGAGATTTAAGCTTGGATTCGATGTAGGTGATGGTTGTGATTTCATGTTGGTGTGATATATGGTTGTAATTGCTCATTATAATGCATGCATGTATGCGAATGTTATATTATTGATCACCCTAATTGTAAATGAGGATAATTGAATAATTGTATGCCATGAATCACCTCTTGTTATATGATTGTGAGAATATACATTGTGATTGTGATTTGTTGAATGGATCGGGTGTTACGTTCCGACTCACTAACTTGGATCAGTTGCCACGTTCCAGCATAAATATGGGATCGGTTGCCACGTTCCGGCATAAATATGGGATAGGTTGCCACGTTCCGACATAAATATTGAATTGGGTACCACGAACCGGTACACTAACAGTTTGAGTTTGGGTTCCATGAGAGGACCATTGAATTGAGTTCCGTGGGAGGACCATTGAATTGTGTTGTGTATCTACTTGTGTTGATTACGTTCATATCTAAGGGTGATTGAGGTGAAAAACTATTTGTTGCTCTAAAATGATAACCAATGGGTATTACTGAGAATGTGGAATGCTACATTGATCTGGAAAAGATGACTAATATTGTATATGTTTGGTATATGCCTGTTTTATAATGTTGTGGTTATTTGCATGTGTTTCACTTATTGGGATAGCCGCGTGATCCTACCAGTACACTGTGGTTGTGTACTGATAGTGCACTTGCTTGTTCTTTGTTGAGTACAGGGCATCTTCAGGCGGCTATTGATATACCTCAGCTAGGTGACTGTTGTGCGTGATCAGATTCAAGGGTGAGCCAGTTCTTTCAGGCTGCCATGGATCTTTCTTGTTTAAGTCCACTCTTTTCGGACTCAGACTATTTGTTTAAGGTATTTGTTTAGTTTCGGAGTTGTACCCCTTGTTCTTAGACTTGTCGTTAGTAGAGTTTTGGTACATTGACTTTCAGGTACTAGGGGTTGTTGTTCTTCCGCATTAGTTTGGCTAGTTTGTTTAAACCTTTGGAGTTTATGGGAACTCCGTATTTCTTTTGGTCATTTAAATATGCTTCCGTATCTTTAAATGCATAATTTTTGGTTAAGTTGTTTAGTTTGGGTTGAGTAATGGTTCTCCCACCGGAGGGTTAGTATGGGTGTCAATCACGACGGTCTTGGCCGTGACAATTTTATATATATATATATATATATATATTATTCTTCCATTCTTTCTTTAATTTTTTTATTTCATTTTTCCTTATGTATCTTTAATTAATGTTTGTTTTATTTTTTTTATTGTGATTTGAAAGGATGCTAAATTAGTGCTCACATTATTTCTTTCAATCTTTTATTCTTCTAATTCCGTTTTTTGTAAATTTTATTATTTTATTTTATTTTAATTTTTTTCCTTATACCTTTAATTAATGTTTGTTTTATTTTTTTTATTTATCTTTAATTATACTTTATATTCTTAGAAATAATAAGTGTATATATATATATATTAATTTTGTTGACAGTTTTTAAATTTTAAAGACTGAAAGTCTCAATTTAAAATTTTACAAAAATATCAACGGTAACCATATTTAATTTTGTTCACCAACAATCATATTAATTTTCTTACTTCCTTATCTTAATATGATAATTAATGTCATTTATATCATTTCCTTAAATCACTTCTTTTTTAAAAATAAAAATAAAAATTTACTTTCTTTTATTTATTTATTACAAGAAATTAGTTATTATAATCTTTGTAACATATATATATATATATATATATATATATATTGATTTTGTTGACATTTTTTTAATTTTAAAGACTAAAAGTTTCACTTTAAAATTTTACAAAAATATCAAAGTTAACCATAATTAATTGTTAATCAACAATCATATTAATTTTCTTACTTCCTTACCTTAATCTGATAATTAATGTCATTTATATCATTTCCTTAAATCACTTCTTTTTTAAAAAAAAAATCATTTACTTTCTTGTATTTATTTATTACAAGAAATTAGTTATTATAATCTTTGTAACAAATATATTAATATTTATTAATGTAATTTTATTTTATTTTTTTATAAATAAATTAAATCATCTCTTCTGCTAAAGATCTATACGATTATACCATACAAAATAATAAAGTTAAAAATAGAAAATGATGACACTCTTCTTAATTCAAATATTTATTTAACTTTATAAAAAAAAACGTTTTATTTTATTTTATTTTTTTTAAAAAAATTCTCAAAAAATTGTCTTGGAAGTTTATCTATTTTGCATTTTTCCAAATTTTAAATCATTTCATCATTAATGCTATTAATTTTTCTCTTAATCTCATCATTAATATTATTTATATGATTTCCTTAAATTACTTTTTTGCCTTTCTTTGTTCTTTTTACTTTCTTTTATTTATTTATTTTAAAATATTAGTTATTGGTATATAGGTTTTGAGTATTTTTTTTTTTTTGTATTTCTATAAAAGAAAATTTTGAATTATGCCCAATTTAAAGAAAATAATCAATTAGGTGAATTCTTTTATTGAAATGGAAAATAAGACCTATTTTTTTCTCTTCTTAGATTACTTTGAGTTAAGAATTTAAGTTTTTAAAAAAAATAATGAAATTATAAATTTAATATTATAAGAAGTAGAATTTTCAATAAATTATCATGGGAGCTATTATAAACAATGTATTCACAATTTCCTTATCTGCGTGAAGTTGATTAAAATTCGTGAATACTTATATATTGCTATTTGGTTCTTCGATTGATTTTTAAATAATAGTTAATTACTCCATGTATGAATGATATCTATTTGAATTAAAGTTAATTGGGTATGAACATGATATTATATTAAAATCTTAATTTAGTAATTCAATTTTTTAAAAATGTTATAACATTATTGTGTCAATTTTTTATTAAAAAAATAATTGATTGTTTTCTCTGATGTCAACTTAATGTGAAGATATTATTTCTTTTCTTAATTATTTTATTTAAGAGGAAACACAAAATACGGCTCCAGTGTTTTAAAAAACTCTGTTGGGACTCGCCTCGGGGCTCGCCCTGGGGAGGGACTCTAGCAAAACGCCCCAAAACTCAACTTTGGGACTTAGTTCTGTAAGACTTACACCCTAAGCGTCCCGATTGTACACCCTATGCACGCCCAACGCCTAACGCTCGAGGCTCACCTAATAGATCTCACACATAATTGTGTTAAAATCTTTAGTTAACATTGTTGACCCTCATAATTTTTTAATAAATGAATGATACTTAATAATTTTTTAATCTATAAAGATAAGAAGATTGAGAGTAACTCAAATAACAAGTTGTGGTATCGTATCGTTACTATTTGGTAACATTGTGCAAGTAATTATTTAGTACGTAACATTTCTTTTAAAAATACATAGCGAAATTTTACTTTTTCACTTATCATTGGTCTTCATAGTTTATATGTCTCAAAATTATCACATTTTTATTTAGCTATTTGAAACTAATTGATTTTTATACATGATAGAGCGATGCTTTTATTAATAGTAATAAATTTTATTGATTATTTTCTTTTAGGGGGGTAAATTGTATAGTATAATAATTTATTTATTTTTTAGAAATAATGATTCTTTTATTATTAGAAAGTTAAGATATTAATTATTTATACTAGTATAATCATGTTAGAAGTTTTATTTTCTATGAGTTTCCTTAATCATGTTTATAATTATCTCAAACTATTGAGGTATTTTTATAATTTTGTGTTATTATATTATTATACTATATTGTAAATTAAAAATTTAAAGATCCATAGGGCTTACGTCCCACGTCTCGAGGCTTATGACTCACCCTATACTAAGTAAAACGCCTTATCTTACGCCACCGCCTTTTAAAACACTGTTCGGCTCTAATAAAAAAATTGTCTTTTTTATTTCTACATAATTTATAAAAAAAGTTCATTTTAAATTACAGTTATACTGCGCGAAGAGCGGACAAGTTTTGTAGTAATATAATAAAAAAGAGAGAAAGAAGAAAGCAAGCCTATTATAAACGTGGGAGATATGTTGTTGAACATCAGAATATTGCTTTGCGTATGTCTCGAGGAATGGGGTAACAACTAACAAACCCACAATCTATCTATGTTTTCTTTTTGTCTTTTTCGTTTAAACTATTAAGTGTTTAATTGACTCAAATAGTTAAATGTTCTGTGTAAGCAAATGACCTATTGTGTGCAAAATAAAAATAAAATATTGATCTTGCTCATGTATTTATAAAATTCTAAATCTATTTAAGAAAGTATTCCAGATTAAAATATTAACAAATTAATTGATAGATGAAAGTATATTTTATTAGTTTATAATTTATGAACCTATCGGTGACATGTACATACTATTGTACATATTTTGGTTGATGACTTCTCAATGAAAAAAATGGAAAAGGGTGAAAATATTTCTAAAGTATGCTAAATTCATCAAATTTAATTTGTCTTTTATTAATATCTAAATCTGGTTCAATTGTGTCCGTCATTATTTTATTGGGTCTAATATGAAGCTCCAATAAATAGGGTTAAAATATGCAATAAACTAAGGGAGTGTGATTGTTGTGGAGATCGCTACGACCCAAACTACCCATATGTAGCCCGCTGATATGCTGATTAATTAGTAGGGAAAATTGTATGAAATAGCAAATTATTAATTGAAATTAAATGTTATAGCTATAGTTTCTTTTATTTGTAATTTGCAGCAAACATTTCATGTTTTTGCCATCTGGCGGGACCCATTCGGTATACAATTACTACTTTAGTTTGTTTATACAAATTCAATTTGTTGTTTGTATATATTACCCATTCGGTATACAATTACTATTTTTTAGTTTGTTTATACAAATTCAATTTGTTGTTTGTATATTTTCCATAGTTATACATAACAAGACATGTTTGTATAATCTCTTTTATGTATATATGTAGTAATTTTGTTTATATACAATAACTATGTTTTAGTTTGTATACATATCAATATACAGATTACCGAAATATACAGATCAAGACATGACAAGTTTTTATGTATAAGTATACCAAAATATACAATACAAATTTTATGTATATGTATACCGAAATATATAAATTAATAGTCATAGCAAACATAAAGTTTGCTATGGAGCGTAATTATACAAAATATAGTTATAGCATACAAATATGAGTTTTATGTTTGTTAAACCTAAAATTTACTCTTTAATTAATAGGGGATGTATTAATAATATTTATACGAAGAGATATTTTAGTTTTGAAAAAAATAATTTTCTAATTTTGTTTTTGCTTTTTTTAAGAAACATAAATTTTAAAGTTTTTTCTCAATAGCACAAAAATTGCTTCTACTTCTCTTTAAAAACACTTTTATTGATTTCCCCAACACTTAAATTTTCAAAAAAAAAAAAATTTTCTTAATCAAAATAAATGTTTTTGACCTCCTAAAAACAATGTCAAACAAACGCTATGACTAAAGGGACAAAACATGGATGGAAGAATCCTCAATAACAATCTATTAATAGAATGTGATACTCATGTACTATGGCCATAATCCTAGATTGAGTGTTTTTATCCACCCATAATCCGATTACGAAAACTAAAATTCATAAACAAACAAGAAATAAATAAAGTTATGAAAAGAGTTACAGTATTAATCCTAAAAGAATGATGCTTTGCTCTTGCATTGTGCTCCTAATCTAAACTTAGGAGTATTAAGCTAGATTATCTTAATAACAAAGCATAAACATGGATAAAAAAACTAAAAAGAGTGTTAATTCACCCAACATCAAGGACATGACCCCAATCAGTTATGGAGGTCGAAAATTAGGATACAAGGGTAATAGGTAGCTCATGTGTTGTCATACTTTTTTTGTGGGAGAGGAAGGGAGTCAGTCTCCTCTTCTCCTTATTTAGTAGTATTAGTTAGTAATTGCGTAGTATCTCTTATTCTTCAATTTTCACTATTATTTGTTGCTTCATTTGCTCTGAGTATATATCTTGGTGTTTTGTTACTGTTATTTTCATTTCAATCTTGCTATAATTATACTTGTTTTGAGCCGAATCTCTATCCCACAAAGGTAAGGATAAGGTTTGCGTCCCATTGATTCTACCCTCTTTAGACTCCACTAAGTATATATTATTATTATTATTATTATTGACATATTTGAGATCACAAAATTTAAAAAATATTTTAAAACATTAAATACATTTTTAGTTTAAAATAAAGAATTTCATTTTTTTTTTAACTATATACACAATTAAACCAAGACGTATAAGCAGAATGACGAGCCATCCTGAAGGTGTCACACTTCAAAAATAAAATTTAAAACATGGAAATCAGACTTTTAACTATTTAGATGAAATTTCGACCATACATAAACATGCATTGTAATAATTCAATACTTCATGCCTAACATTAGAAAATAGCAAACTGGTCCATAAGAACGGTATGATTGAAAATCATAAAATACGCCACTAATTTTCAATTTAATATATTTATATCGAGACTTTCTAGAAAGAAAAAAAATGCCATGTGAAATGTGTCACACAAGTCTAGTCTCTCTCGGGTCCAATTTCTAGTTAAAAAGTAAATTCATAAAGGCGGTGGAAGCTAAATGGTACGACAATAAACTAGAACTATTAGTTTTAAATAATTTTAATAATCAATAATTCATTGCCAACCTAAAAATAAAAATAATATAATCTAGATTCCCTAAAGTTTATGGTGTGCCAAGGAAAAAGAAAATTTCTCTTTCACTGCTTAGCACACATTTTTCATTTTCAAATAATTAGTCAAAGTTTGAACCGATAAAGCAGACCTTAACTATCATGCCAAAGTAGTAAACAAAAAAAAAGTAGAGATCTAATTTTGTAGTTTTCTAGAAGTTTATTATTTCAGTTTTATATTTTTTTTTATAAGCAATTTTTATTTTTGTACCTAAGATATTTGAAAATGTCAGATTTTTTTTATCAATTCAATTCATAAGTGGGCAAAAAATATTATTTCCATGTAAAAAATTGGGGATGTTACATATTTGATTGCTCGGTAAAAATTATTTGAGATATTTGACTTAGTAGAAAATATATGGTAGCCCTAATGAGTAGAGAGATTACATTTTATAGAAGTTATTTTACTTAGGGTGTGTTTGGTATGAAGGAAACCAATTTTCTCATGTTTGGTTGGGTTAAATGTTTTGGAAAATATTTTCCAAATCAACTCATTTTTCTCAAATTTAAGGAAAATGACTTCCCTTCAAACCTTAAGGAAAACATTTTCCAAAACTCTCTTCCAACTTCAAACTACAATTACTTTTTTGTTGAAAAAATCAATTTATTTTGTCCCTACCCTTAAACCAGCCCCCCAAAAAATAATAATTTAAAGCTTGTTTTTAAATTCAATTTTTTTACCCACCCTCACCCCTACCCCTACCCCCACCCCCTCCGAAAAAAATATTTAAAATTATTTTTAAAAGATATTTCTAATTTCAATTTTTTATTTGTTACCCCCACCCACTACCCTCGCCCCCCTATCAATTTTTTATTGTTTTCAAAAAATACTTTCAACTTCAATTTTTTATTTTTTCATCCCGATCCTCAATCACCCACGCCCCGTCCCCGGCCTGCTCCCCCCCCCCCCC
>JAJOOE010022134.1:0-13932 GCA_036250405.1 Solanum raphanifolium | reverse complement strand
AAACGAAAGAATTATCAATGCATGCAAAACACTATTCAAGAATTACTTATTTACTATTCATACTTTGTTAATCGCTCATGGATCCCACAACCCTAGTTATGAAGTTTAGTTACCCATAATAGCAAGAACACAATTCATAATGTTAGATGAAGAAATCATGAACTTACATAAAAAGAATAATAAACCCAGAAATTCAACTTGAATTACAAAGCCAAAATCAACAAAACGAACTTAGGAAATCAATAATTGCTAGGGTTGCAACTTAATATCCCAAGTTACCAAGTAAAACTAGAATAATAATGTCTAACACCTAAAAACGAGGTTTACATGCCCTATTTATAGAAAACAAATCCTAAATTAAAAGGGAAACAAATTAAGGAAAGTTTTTTCAGGTACGCGTCTTCATTCCACAAGACTGACTTACGGACCATCGATCCATCGACGGTCCGTAAGTCCCTTCTGTCAGCTAGGACTTAGAAAATATTTCAGCTTCCAAAAATCAGCTTCTCTAAAGCAAATGACGGACTAGCAATACGGACCGTAGATCGATCTACGGTCCGTTAATCCCCTCCGTAGCTCCATACTTAGAATCTTCAAAAATCAGGTACTGGAACCCTCGCAGTATTAATCTACGGATCAACAGTACGGTCCGTAGATCAATCTACGGACCGTCAATGGCCACCGTGGTTCCACACTTGGTCAGATTTCCCTGATTTGTCTTCCATACCTTTCTTGCTGATCTACGGTCATCACCTGCGGACCGTAAATGGACCTACGGTCCGTAGATCACCTCTGTGAATGCCTTTTTTCTGCATTTCTTTCAGCTGTCTCTATACTTCCGCGCCTGAACATCTTTCCTGCAAAATATGATCAAAACACATAAAAACCAATATAAAAAGGCCCTAGACACACACAACTTGTAAGTGAAATGTATTAGAAATACCGTAAACTCACGGTATATCAATAATCGATACACATTCTTAGTGAGCCATCTTTCTTCATCACGAATAACATTGGCGCACCCCATGGTGAAGCACTAGGCTTGAAAAAGCCTTTATCCAGCAAGTCTTTCAGCTGATCCTTCAACTCCTTTAGCTCAACAGAAGCCATTCTATAAGGAGGGATAGATATGGGTTGAGTACTTGGTAGCATATCGATAGCAAAATCAATTTCTCATTCTGGAGGGATACCAGGGAGCTCGTTTGGAAATACATCTAGAAACTCATTAACTACTAGAATAGACTGAAGAGTCGGTGGTTCTGCATCTATATCATCAAAGCGAACAAGATGGTAAATACAACCCTTAGTGATCCTCCTCCTCGCCTTAAGATAGGAAATAAACCTACCTTTCGGCGTTCATGTATCGCCTTTCCATTCCAGAACTGCCTCTCCTGGAAAGTGGAATCTAACAATCTTTCTCCGACACTCAATATTAGCATAACAAGACACTAACCTATCCATACCCATAATGACATCGAAATCAACCATCTCTAACTCTACCAGGTCTTTAGAGGTCTGACGGTTGATAATTTCTATCGGGCAACCTCGATAGACTCTCCTAGCAATAATAGACTCACCAACTGGTGTAGATACAATAAAGGGTCAATCTAATGACTCTGCTACTATACATAACTTCCCCGTAATAAATGTAGTAACATAAGACAAAGTAGATCCAGGATCTATCAAAGCATAAACACAATGGTTGCAAACAATGAATGTACCTGTCACAACATCTGGTGATGACTCTGAGTCCTGTCATCTGGTTAATGAATATGTACGGATCTGTCCACTACCAGAACTAGATGCTCCCTCTCAGCCTCTGCCTCTACCTCTATGTGCTGAAGTCTGGGGTCCACGCCCTGTAGACAGTGCGGATGAGGAGGAACCTACTGCTCACCTGGTCGACTGACATATACCACCCTGACCTATGGTAGGGCAGTTTCTCCACCCATGCCCCTCCTATCCACAAGAATAACAACCTATGGAACCCTATCTGCATCTCCCGAAATGCATCATACCACAAGTAGCGCAACGCAGCGGGGCTTTCCTAGACTGGTCTGAACCCCTGTGTTGCTGCAAGCTTAATGCTCGTTAACCCTCACCTGGGCCTGACTGTCCCTGACGATCAAATATACTACCCTGGAACTCCTGTGGTGGAGGTCTAGGTGGCTTAATAGAATGTCGAGGTCTGGGACCACCCTGAGAATCTCCCTGTGAACCAGCGGGCCTAGCCCTCTTCTCTCTCTCTCGACCCTCTCACTCATATATTGTAGATGTCAGCGATCCTCTATGCCTTGTGCAAAGGCCTGAATTCGCGAGATATCCATATTATCATTTTGTGCAACGGTAGAACAAGCGTCGATATAGTCTGAACCAAGCCCTCCTACAAATCTACACACCCTATCATGCAACGTATCAACAAATGCTGGTGCATATCTAGCAAATGAATCAATTTTCATCCCGTACTCTCGGACACTCATGCTAACCTGTCGAAGGTTCAAAAATTGGTCCACCTAGTCATCCTTAATCTCTCAAGGCAAATAGTGATCTATGAAAGCTTCTGTAAAGCTATCCAAAGTGGGTAGAGATGCATCTTTTCCCCTAGATCTCTCCCAACTTTGGTACCAAAATACTGTAACATCACACAATCGAAATGTTGCTAACTCAACTGACTCAGTCGCTGAGGAATGCATGACTCTGAAGATCCTATGAAACTGATCAACAAAGTGTTGAGGGTCCTTTCTGCGATCTGTCCCTGTGAACTGTGGAGGATTCAAGGCAAGAAATTCACAAACTCTTGAACTTCCAGGCCCTTCAGAAGGTTCGGCATTATCTAGCACAACTGGTTGGCGTTGTGCAGCTGCTAACTGTGCTAACATTTATACTACACTCTTGAAATCCTGATCAGATGGAATAGGAGGAACTGGAGGTGGTACTGGTTATGGAGCTGGAAGTCCTGTAGCCCTCGGAGGCTCCTGAAGCGATGGAGAAGCTATAGGGGCTGAGAAGATGTCTCCCCATGGGTCTCACAATGGGCTACCTCCACCTAAGGTACCTTGACGGTACCCTCGCCTGCAACTGTATCTAGCCCATGGCTAGCTGTGGTCTGTCCAGTGTGAGTCATCTCTATCTGCATACAAGTATCAATTATAAGCAAGAAACCTCAACCCTTAACACACCTTTCTATAGCATGATGTGAGCAAAAGAAGGATAATCATTCTAACATGCCCTGTAGCTTCTTGCTTATCGAATGTGGTGCACAACACATTTATAAACAAGTCTCTACTAGACAAGGCTTGCAGACTCCCTTGGATAAGACATTGCTCTATTACCAAGTTTGTCACTCCCCAAACTCAAGGGGCGGAACTAGCTCCTAATGCCAAAACTCAGGCCCGATCCGACCCTGCTGAACCATTTGCTACTAGCGCATGGCAGACACACGCAATCAAGAAAAAAAACTAGTATATCCCGGCTTAAAACTAAGTCATCGGCCGGTAAGGCCCCTATCAACATATATATAAAAGAAACAGCTACTCCCAAGAGTTCATATAAAGAAATAGCCAACTAGCACAGAAGTCCTGTCTAGGTCGTCGATACCATGATATCTATACAAAAACTGGAGGCAGATATATATCAAGACAATACATCAAACAGCTCACAAGCTTCAGCAAACCAACAAAACTAGGCCAGCATGGCCATAACCTAGTTGTACACCCCACACACTAGTCTGCAAACCTCAAAGAGTAGTAAAGATTGGTGGGGCAGGGCCCAGCCTACCCATAAAAATATACACAACAAAAGCTAACAAACATCCAAACTCTGGCAGCTCCGGAGGAAAGGGACTAGCCAACCGGATAGAAGTCAATCCTGCTACTGAGGAGTTCTACTCGGTCGTCTGTCAGGACCTGCATGCATGAATGCAGCACCCCCAGGCAATGGGGCGTTAGTACAAAATAATATACAGAGTATGAAAGGCTGTAGAGTAAATAAGCAAGTATCATAATATACCAAAAGCAATCAGGTAAGGAAATCAAATTTAGATAAGCATGCCAACCCACTACTGGATCTAATAAAATACAATAATGATCAAACATCACCCTAACCAATCCCCCATAAGCCTGGTAGGTACAAAAAACATACCACCTACTTAAGCCCCCATAAGCCCAGAAGGTGCCAAATCAATCTACATAACGTTATCGGTAGCCCCTTGTCTTTGTAAGAAGTTACATAGCCCTTTTTGGCAATGATATATCCCTGTAGGCAGCGCATAGCCCTCTTAGGCAACATCATAGCTCTGTGGGCTGCACGTAGCCCTATTTTGCATCACATATCCCTGTAGGCAATACATAGCCCTCTTTGGCGTCAAAATAGCCCTGTAGGCAACACATAACACTCTTTGGCATCAATTTAGCCTCGTGGGCAACACATTGCCCTCTTTAGAAATAACGTAGTCCTATTAGACAACATCATAGCCTCCATAGGCAGTTCATAGCTCAACAGCTAACCACAATATCCCCAAGGGCGACAACAAACAATTAAATAGGATGAAGGCGAGTCATTTAGCTATAAACAATATATATGAATAATGTCCAAGTCGTTCCTAACTTAGGGTTGTTCTGAACAGATTATGAGTCCCTAAAATGAGGGTTTATAACCACTCAATCAGCCAACCACTCACAATTACATCTACAACATAACTAACATTAACTACCCTATTATATCACTCCCAAGCTCTAAGGAAACATGCCGAACGAAGGGAGTAGCCTTAACATACCTTTTCCTTTATAATTTATGCTAAAAATACCTCTGTCCACACCACTACAACACTAAAGAAAAAGGTAAAATCAATCAGTAATTACTACAACAATTCGACAATCGATACGGATTCCTATCGTAAACTACAATCCAAGACCTAAGGTATCCGTAAACTGATAAAAGGTGATTCCTACCTTTCTTTAAATGACCAAAACACTTGAATACAATCACTCCACTGGGAAAAAAAAACCCTGCTGCCACAACCTCCACGGAGCTACACCACTCAATTCACCTTGAAAATTATTCCAAAACGACGAACTCGTGATGTAGCGCAATTTTCAAAAAGAGGCCAAGAAGAGATCATGAACACACAAGGATAATTTGAGGGGTATTTCTTTGATTTTCGTGGGTTTCTCACGAGTTGGAATGAAGAAACATGAAGAAGATGCTATCTTATAAGCTTCCACCGACTTAGAAGACCCACCTCACATGCCTGCTTGTGCAGTCTCGCAAAAACGTGAATATCTCTCTATTGTGAAGTCATATGAACATACCGTTTGATGAGTTGGAAACTAGACTCATAGACCTTCGATCTAATGGGTCGTGGGCCCCATAATTCATTATATATTGGGAGAAAACTTCTGAAGCATTTGACCCAAATTTCAGAGAAGTCTTTAAAAAGGAACTTACGATAACTTTCGCCCACTTTTATTTTGCGACTTACCTTACTTCAAAACTTGAGATAAAACCCTTGAATACTTAAAATATGACATACCACATCATTCTTAATTTATTACTCACCTTATTTGTCTTTCCACGAATGTACGAATTAATTTAGATGTTTAGAAAAGTCGGGGTGTTACATGAAAATCCATCATACCTTAGTCACAAAGACCACAAAATATTGAATATTGGAGACTTGACTTGACCCTAGCTTCAACTCTTCCTTCTTCTTCCACCTTTTAGAGAGAGAATATTTGAGAGAGGAGTCTTGGGATTTCTTTTGGAATTTGAGAGAATGAGTTAAAATGGGGTATTTTAGGGGTTAAAAGTACTTTTATAGGTGTTCTAGATGTAGGTAAAATGACACCACATCGATTTAATTAAAATTGGAAAAGATCCATAAGCCCCTAAAATAAGTGCCAGCTCATGATCTACGGACCACCGACTGACGGACCATGGATAGGACGACAAACCGTCATGTACGGCCGTTGTTCGGTAGTCAGAGACTTGTTTTGAGGGCTCGACCTATAGACTCTGGGCCACGGACCGTGGTCTGACAGACGATCCGTTGGTCAGGCCGTGGTCCTGAGGTGTGAGTCAACTTGAGGTGCCCCAACCATGGACCCTACCTACGGCCCGTGGTCCCAACCACGGTCTGTGGGTGGCCACCGTCGGTTGGCACCTACAACTTTCTACATATGCAATTTTGCCTCATTTTGAATCCGGGGTGTTACAAACAGTCAATTTTTTTATCTTCACAGGGGATTCTTCATCAAATCACTTGTGTTAGAACACCTCAACAAAACGGAGTTATTGTTTAAAGAAAGCATAGGCACTTATTGGAAACCTCAAGGGCTTTGTTGTTTCAATCTCACTTGCATATCGAATACTGGGGTGACTGCCTCTTAACTGCTACATATTTGATTAACAAATTTCCCTCCAAAGTGATCGGAATGAAGACACCCTTTGAGCTACTGAATGGTGTACTTCCAACCTATCACAATTTGAGATGTTTTGGTTGTTTATGTTATATTTCTACCTGTTGTGCACATAGGGGAAAGTTTGATCCTAGATCTTAGTCTTGCATTTTTCTTGGATATCCTCATGGAAAAAGGGGCTATACACTACTCAATCTGAATACTAAGAGAGTTTTTGTGTTTAGAAATGTGTTTTTTCATGAATCTCATTAGGGCTGGGAATTCAATATTTCAATTCGGTTTTGGTTTTTTTTTTTCGGTTTTTTCGGTTTTCGGTTCTTGTACCATGTGTACCGAACACCGAACCGAAATAATTCGGTTCGATTCGGTTTTTGTTAGTTCGGTTTTATTTTAATTGTGGGATTTTTACAATTTTGTAATTTGTTTTGTTTATTTTGTTTATATTTATTTCTTTTTGCTTATTTTAGTATTTTACTTTGTTTTTTAAATTATTGTATGAATCTTCCAAGTTCCACACCATGACACCAATCTTGCAGACTGGAATCGACGTCAATCCATCATTGACTCATTGTTCCCTTTTTTCTTTCAAAAACGAGGAACATTAATATAAATTTACTTTTCTTTTTTTTTTTGTTTAATTTAAAAATATGAATAAAAACTTGCAGACTGCCTAGTGCCTGCTGCTTGTCACTTGAGTCAAAACTCAAAAGTGGAAAAGAGAGTAAATAGTAGTGTACAGTGTAAAGAAGCACAGAAAAGTGGAAAAGTTTGAAAAGACTCACAAAAGGTCTTGATTCTTGTGCACTTTTTTGACCTAATTTAATTTTTCTTTTAAATTTAAATTATAATATTTATTATTTAATATAATATATTTCGGTAAACCGAAATACCGAATAATACAAAAATTATATATCGAAAACCGAACCGAACTACCGAAAAATACTAAAACACATACCGACTACCGAACCGAAAACCGAAATACCGAAATTCTTCGGTTCGGTTCGGTATTTCAGTTTTTCGGTGTTTATGCCCAGCCCTAAATCTCATTACCCTTTTTCTACAAAGAACATTGAAACCTATCCAGTTTCATCTTCACCACCTGTGTGTTCTTATCCTGATTCTTCTGTCCAACCTACCAGTTCTTCTTCTACTTCAAATAACCATCTTTCTACTACACCTACTCTTGCCATTCCCACGTCCCCTACCAGTCCCTCTTAAATAAATATTCATGGCATTCCTACCCCTATCCCACCTCCCAAACAGTCTTCTAGGACTAAGAAACAACCTTATTATGTTGATGACTATATTTGCAATCTAGTTCATCTCACAGATGTTTCCATATCCTGTTTTGAGTCCCAATTGTCACCCCCTTGTTTTTCATTTTCTGCTCTTCCCAATTCAAATCAACAACTCATTCATTCTTTACCTTCTCTTGTTGAACCTACTAGTTATGCACAGGCTGCCTTGCATGTTGAATGGAAAGCTGCCATGGATCAAGAATACAAGGCATTGATCTTTAATGGAACTTGGGATGTTGTGGATCATCCTGATGGACACAAACCATTACCTTTCAAATGGGTGTATAAAGGCAAACATCACTTTGATGGATCTATTGAGCGACTTAAAGCAAGGTTAGTTGTCTGCAGCGACATTCAAAATGAGGGTGTGGACTTCAAAGAAACATACTGTCCAGTTGTCAAAATGTCCACAATAAGATGTTTGTTGGCTGTAGCAGTAAAGAAGAACTGGGGTTTATATCAATTGGATGAAAATAATGCATTTTTACATGGAGATTTAGAAGAAGAGGTCTATATGAGGTTCCCTCCGGGTTTTTCCCCACCTGATTCAAGTAAGCTTTGCAAACTCCACAAGTCTCTTTATGGTCTATGACAAGCATCTCGTCAATGGTATGTAAAATTAACAGACGCCTTAAGTTTCAAAGGTTATTAACACTCTTCCAATGATTACTCACTTTTTATCAGGAGAGTAGGGGATTCTGTTACCATATTGGTTGTTTATGTTGATCACATCGTTCTAACGGGCAACAATTTGGATGAGATGGATTCTATCAAACAGTTTCTAAATCAAGAATTTCAAATTAAAGATCTTGGGAACTTACACTACTTCCTAAGCATGGAAGTTCTCTGGGAGGACCATGGATTGATACTCTGTCAACGAAAGTTCACCATGGATTTGCTTAAAGAGATTGATTCTGTTAATTTACAACATGTTTCTTCACCTCTTGATTGCAATGAAACACCCCGTCTTGATCATGGTTCTCCTGTTTCTGATCCCACTTTTTATCGATGTCTTATTGGGAAACTCAACTATCTCGCTCATACTAGGCCAGACCTTGCTTATACAGTTCAACACTTTAGCAAATTCATGTCCAATCCTTGCCAACCATATTTGGATGCTACTCTTCGTTTACTCCGGTACTTGTTGAAAGATCCCAACTTAGGCCTTTTTATGTCCTCTTCCCCTTCTTTTAAAATTCTTGTCTTTTGTGATTCAGAATGGGCTAGATGCCCTGAAACTCGTCGTTCTGTCTTCGGATTTTACATCTCTCTTGGTACTTCTCCTCTTTCTTGGAAATCCAAAAGGCAAGCTTCCATTTCCTTAAGCTCGGCTAAAGCAGGGTATAGATCGATGAGGAGAGTGGTGGCGAGATCACTTGGTTGGTTCGTCTTCTTCACGATTTAACTGTTCCAATTTCTCTTTCGTTCCCTTTACACTCCGATAAACAAACAACCCTTCATATTGCTAGAACGAAGCATGTCGAAATCAACTGTCACTTCGTCCCCCAACAGTTCACCGCCGGTCTGATATCTCTCTCTTTTGTAAAATTTGAATCCCAGATAGCAAACCTATTCACCAAACCACTTCCTAAGCTTCTCCATCTCTCTTCTTTGGGCAAGTTGGGAGTTCAATCCGCCCCCTCCAACTTGAGGGAGGGTGTTGACAATATTGGTTTCTATAGTGACACATTTTCACAGTTGAAGAAATATCAAGGAGAAAAGATGATCAAGAAGACATTTGTTTCCTTCGTTACAAATAAAGTCATCTGGGCACTTTTCCAAGTCAACCTCAAGTCAAAAAGAGCATGGGCTATAACACATGGCCCATAGAAAGAATGGGTCACAACATACTGATCTGGATTGATCCTTTTACAAAATCTGCCTAGGATACTATTTTTCCTCTCTATACGTGTACATAGAATAGAATGATCTAGAAGTAGAATTAGAATATTCCTTCATTATGCTTGTTATACAAGTCAACAAATAACAGGATGACAGGTTTCGTAGTTAGGTACAAAATAGCACAACAAATTTCTATATAACAGAACATACAGTGTCCCCAACAATCATCAAGAAATAGAAAATATTCTGCATCTCCTTTTTCATTTTTACATATGGTGAAGCCAATGCAAAATATTGAATCTGGATGTGATGATGAGTTGATGAACGAAATGAAAACACAACCTCAGTGGCCTATCGATTATCAACTTTCTCAGCTAATCGTCATGTTTCCAATGGTTCAAGGAAGTAGTGCTACAATGAATGAAGGAAATATTAATGTTGAATTTGTTGTTCCTTAGCAGTTGTCAACATATCACGAAGAGCAAGTGCAGAATGTTGAAGAGACAGTAGGTAGTGCATCATCACATTATCACGTTGAGCATACATTCACTGGTGTTTTAAACAACGACGCGTGCTTATTAATAGATGAATTAGGTGATTTTGATAAGTTAATGGGAGAAAACCAGGGATGGCTATCTGAGTTGGTTTCTTAGTCTAATTCTTGTCAAAAATATATAGGCAGTTTTGATTACACAAATATATATGGAAGTGAAATTGTTTCATATATTCAAATCAATAAATATATTTTTATTGTTTAATCTCTACTTATCTGATTGTTAGTACTGCATGTTCAGGTTAAAGTTTGAAAAGAAACTTAAATTTCTTGTTTGCAATTAATGTTAAGTCTCTGCTCAATATCAGACCTTCAGATCATGTAGAAATACAAACCGAATGAAATTCACTGTTGTTAGCGTAGACTAGAACTGGTCAAAATAGTTAAACTATGTATATTGTCTGAGGTTGTTCTTCTCTGAGGTTGTAATTTCGATATTCATATTAGAGAGAATCAGGAGGTTAGATGGGAAGGGTAAAAGCCAGAAAACAATTGTTGATATGTATCATTTTGTACCAGGCCTTCAATCATATATACTACTTTTTTCTTGTCCATGTGTAAATGGAGGTTTTGGCATTTCATAAGCAAGGTTAAATCTTTACGTATATATGGTAGATATTGAACTCTCTTAGTGAAAATTCTACCTTCGCCAATGAATACATGTGGTATCAATTTTTATTTAAGGAGTTGTTTGGTAGATTGTATAAAAATAATGCAAAATAGAGTGTATTAGTAATGCTTGCATTAGTCATGCTTATGTTAATTATACATAAATTATTTTTATGTATTGTTTGGTTTGATGCATTAAAAATACCATGTATTGCATAAAAAAGTTATTTACAAAGATAACCTCCACTATTATAGCGAAAAAGATGGGATAATTGAGTCTTAATTTAGTTAATGAGTGTGGACTGACTTTTCTCTAAGAATGCAAGTGCACCTTGTCCTACTCCAAGACTTCAAGTCAAGACTGAGTACTAGTGCAATTTCTTTGATGGTAGGCAGACTATTTCGCTACAACTTGTTTATTTATCTCACAAACAACCAGTGCTCACAACTGAACATGTTGCTCTCTCATCTATTCATTCTTTTATTGTGTAGTATGTTTATTATCATATCTATTGCCACTAACATTCATGAAAATGTTGCCATATCATGTGGCACCAGATGGACGAGTATGGATTAGAGATGCAAGTTTCACTTCCTCATTTGCTACGATTGGTTAACTGGAAAGTCTATAAAGTCAAGAGTAGCTGGCATGTCGGATCCAGTTCCTTATAACTCAGCTCGAACGTCTCACCATCAGTTTACCTACCAATTTTTCGTGAAACCAGGACGCTTGCACTTCAAACCAGCTTCCTACAGAGGTTTCTACAAGTCCAATGCCATTTTTACTGTCAAAATTGTGACTTCATACCTACCCTTGCTGCGGGAATCACCTATTTCAAAAAGGAATTTTGCATCAATGTACAAGAAAGTGAAATGTTAACCACAACATTCCTACCATCTCGAACAGATATACATCCTCAGCAGCAACTCACATTGCACCGAAAAAAGTTTACCACACGGCCAGGTCAGTGGGTGCGCACTGTCATTCAAATGTCTGTAATCTCACATGGAACATTCCACTTGATTTGGGATTCAGATACCTTGTTAGGGTCCACTTTTGTGAAATTGAACCTATGATGACAAATGAAGGCCAAAGGAATTTCAGTATTGTCATAAATAATCAGAATGCTGAAGATGAAGCTAATGTGATCAAATGGAGTAGGGGACATGGAATTTCTGTATACATGGACTATGTTGCCATTATGGAAGGTGATAGAAGGGAAGGGAAGCATAACCTTTCTATAGTTTTGCAGCCAAAGTTTTCAAAAAATCAGTAAACATACTAATGCCATCTTGAATGGGCTAGAAGTCTTCAAGATAAACAACCCTGACAACAATCTTGGCAGTGTGATCACTGCACATCCTGTTAGCAGTTCAACACCAGAGCAATTTGTCCCATTTTCTACAAAGAATAAAATTGCAACTGTACTGACACTTACAGTCACTTTGATTAATGTTGTTGTTTATTACATTAGGTGTAATGCAGAGATAAAGTCTTGCAAGACGAACAATGGAATATCTTAAGAAGACCATCAGTTTCATCAATCTTCATGGGATGAGATGGAAAGATCAACGAACAATTTTGATCATGTTAGTGTGTGTACATTTTAATATTATAAAATCCACATTGCTTTGCCACATTGACAATTTGTCTTTAAGTCATTCCTTTCTCAATTCACTGTTGCATTAGAATTTGAATGTTGGAGGCAGGTGTCCTAATTACTCTTTTGTGGTGTAAATGCTCTTTAGGCTTTATTGCCTTTGGTTACTGCCTAGACGTTTGCTAACTGCCAGAACGTGGTCTTCCAAGAACATTACTTTTCCATTGAAATTTCACTTTACTTCATTCTTTATTCCTCAATAATACCTTGTAACATATGTAACCTCTAGGCCATTTATCTTCACTATTTACTACACCATTATATTCTTATTCATTACTAGAAAGACATTTTCTAGTATAAATAATGGTGGTTTTCATTGGGTTTAGACACAAGAAAAATATCTAGTGAAAAGGTTAGTCAAAAAAGAGAGTTCTTATTAGTTGAAGAAAGGTGTTCTCTTCGTTGAGCTTTGAACTTAACTCTGTTGGGTTATGAAAGGTGATTAGGGCGTCATGCGGAAGCTTACAATTGCATATCATATGGTTGACAAATCAGACGACAAATAAAAACATACTAAAGATATATTATTAATATGGTTTGGTCAAATGACCTACATATTATAAAACTCATATAATATTGAAAAAAAAACATAAATATGTTTAGGAGAAAATCTCCCCATAAACAAGACTCTTAACTGACTACATTGTGGATTCTCTTGTGTTTTTGATATGAGAAGAGGGGTCTTCAATTTATAGAGTTCCAAACTTTTCTTCCAACAAAAGAATAACTCAAATATAGAAGAATATTATATTTTCCTTTCAGGAAAAGTAAAATCATTTATGATAATGTTTTGTCTTTTCTTTTAGAAAAAAATAAACTTCAAATAAGGTAAGAAAATCAGGACAAAACCCTAACAAAGCTCCCCTTTTGACTTAAATTTTCTTGCATCATAATTTTGATCCTCTTTCTTCACACAATCTTTATGTATCATTGCTGCTTACCATGATTTAAAAATTGATATGGGTTAAAATTGGAGCCATGTGTTAAAAGTGATGAACAAGGTTGAAAGTTGATCTCATCCGTTAAAAGTAATATGAATGAGTTGAAAGTGGAGCTCATGCGTTAAAAGTAAGATGCATGAGTTAAAAGTGGAGCTCATGCGTTAAACATAAAGATACATGAGTTAAAAGTGGAGCCCGAGCATTAAGGTTTGCAGGGGTTGAAAGTTGGAGCCCATGCACTAAAATAAGCATGAGTTGAAAATTGATTTTGTTTTAAAAGATGGAGCAGCAGGATATTGTTGAAAATATATTTGAATTTTTTCTCCACATGTAGTAGCACAAAAATCTTCATTATCATCACGATGATTACAAATTGATTTGAAACCATCTTGAGCCTTTCTTCAACCTCATTGAACCATAGGACCGTCGGATCATGGGATCGATAGACCATGTGCTCTGATACTACTTGCTGAATTATAAAAGGTTATTAGGGCGTCATGCGGAAGCTTACAATTGCATATCATATGGTTGACAAATCAGACGACAAATAAAAACATACTAAAGATATATTATTAATATGGTTTGGTCAAATGACCTACATATTATAAAACT
>JAJOOE010022133.1:0-14780 GCA_036250405.1 Solanum raphanifolium | reverse complement strand
ATACTTTCTCTGAGACAAAAGAATTCCCTTCTTGTTTCTATTTACCTCTATACCCAAAAAGTACTTCAACTGACCCAAGTCTTTCGTATGAAACCTAGCATGCAGGAAGAATTTGAGGGAAGAGATCCCTGCATAATCACTTCCTGTGATGACAATGTCATCAACATACACAACCACCAGGATAGTGCCAACTGTTGATTGTCGGTAGAAGAATGAGTGATCACATTTGCTCATTTTCATCCCAAACTCTAAGACTACCTCACTGAACTTCCCAAACCAAGCTCGGGGACTCTGTTTCAAGCTATACAAGGACTTCTTCAAATAACATACTCTCCCATACTCCCCTTGAGCAACAAAACTAGGTGGTTGCTCCATATATACTTCCTCTTGAAGATCACCATGAAGGAATTCATTTTTTATAGCCAACTGATGTAAAGGCCAATTCTCAGAAGCAGCTAGAGAAATGAACAAGCGGACAGAAGTAAGTTTTGCAACTGGAGAGAAAGTGTCTGAATAATCCACTCCATAAGTTTGAGCATACCCTTTAGCCACAAGCCTAGCCTTAAGTCTTGCCACAGAACCATCTGGATTAACTTTAACTATGAACACCCACTTACATCCCACTGGTTTCTTCGTGTTAGGTAAATCCACCAAATCCCACGTGTGATTTTCCTCTAAGGCATGTATTTCCTCAAGCATCGTATCATACCATCCAGGATGGTTCAAAGCTTCATTCACTATTTTGGGTATAGAAATGGAGTCTAAAGAAGCAACCAAGGACCTCGACATAGAGGATAAGCGGTCATAGGAAACAAAATTAACAATGGGATATGTAGATTGACAAGTCCTTTTACCTTTGTCAAGAGCAATAGGGAGATCCAAATTCTCTGAAGTATCTGAAGAAAGATTTGATAACAGAGGAATCGGTGCAGAACATGTATCATCGATCTCTCGTCTCCTCAAATAAACTTGAACAATTGGTAGTCTTGTTGGAGCAGAAGTTGTAGGTCCAATAGTCAATTGGTGTTCAATAGGGGAGCTAGGAGATTGAAGAACATTATTTGATTGTTCTTTCACAACACGAGTAACCTGATAGACTAACCACTCATCTTCCTCTTCTTGAGTTATAGAAATAAGAGGTTCATAGAATAATGGTGTAGTCTCTGAAAATACCACATCATTTGACACCAAGTATTTACCAAGATCTATAGAATAACATCGATACCCCTTCTGAAGGCGTGAATAACCCAAGAAAACACACTTCAATGCCTTAGGGTCCAACTTGGTAACAGATGGCCGAACATCTCGAACATAACACGTGCTTCCAAATACCTTAGGCTCCACCGGAAATAGTGACTTGTTTGGAAAAAGAACATTGTAAGGCACATTACCAACAAGAACAGTTGATGGCATGCGATTAATAAAAAACAAGTTGTAGAGATTGCATCAGCCCAAAATTGTTTAGGAACCTTCATTTGGAACAAAAGTGCTCGAGCTGTCTCAAGTAGGTGCCTATTCTTTCTCTCAGCAACTCCATTTTGAGAGGGTATATCAACACATGAGTTTGATGGAGAATACCATGTTGTCTCATGTAGGACTGAAACAATTTTGACATATATTCTTTAGCATTTTCACTCCTTAGAATACGCACTGAAGTATTGAACTGAGTTTTGACTTCAGCACAAAAAGCACAAAAGTGAGTAAACACTTCAGAACAACTCTTCATAAAATAAATCCAAGTCATTCAAGAGAAATCATCCACAAATATGACAAAATACTTATGTCCAGTTTTGGAAACAACAGGACATGGTCCCCAAACATCTTAATGAACTAACTCAAAAATTGACTCCACCCACTTATTAACCCTTGGATTTGTTGAGCTACGATGGTGTTTGGCAAATTGACACAACTCACAATCTAGTGAAGGAATATTCTGAAACTGAGGACAAAGCTTCTTCAACATAGGCAAAGAAGAATGTCCTAATCGACAATGTGCCTCAAATAGAGACACGGCACAAGAGTAGGCAGCAAATCGAGGCTCTCAATATTCATCAAGAATGTAGAGACTATCGGATACATGTCCTTTACCAATAACTTTATTTGTCTTCAGATCACGAAACATACAATGATCGGGAAAGAATGAGATATAACAGTTTATGTCTCTGGTAAGCTTACTAAGACATCAAATTAAAGGTTAACTTTGGTAGACCTAATACAGATGACAAGGTAATGGAGGAAGTTGGTTTTACAGTCCCAGATCCTATAATATTACAGATTGAACCATCAGCAACCGTCATAGGAGAGAGTGCTCCGTGTGATCGAAAGCTAGAATATATATTAGGATTACCTGTCATGTGATCTGTGGCACCTGAATCGATCACCCATTTATTCGAAGAGGATATAAGACATGTTTTTCCTGACTCAACAAGGGTAGTAACTGAAATAGATTCTTTTTGTAATTTTTGATATTGTGAGAATTTTGCAAACTTTTCCGCCGAAACCAAAGTTCTTTTATCCGAAGACATAGGAGCCACAATTTCAGTCATTCTCTCCAAATATTTTAGCAACACAAGAACTCATCAACAGAAAATATAACCAGAAGCATGTACGTGACCCCACAAACACTGATGAACAAATTCTATAAATGATTTTATCAACTAAGAAACCAATTGTTTACCCAAAATGAAGAATCTGAGTACTTTACCAGTAGACAAGAGCAAGTAATGAACAATCGAATACCCAAGCAAGTAGTTCAGAGAAAGAAATCCTGAACCGCAGCTTATGACCAAACAACACCAATTATCTGATCTGAATTAGAAGCTAGCAGCCACAGAACCACAAATCACAAACTAGATTCAGTGTAGCAAAATAGAAACGAACCAGGAAGTGACGAACAAACTTTCCAGATCGTATTTTAACACCAAAATAGACCTGAGAAGTGACCGGACAGACTTTCCAGATCGTATTTCAACACCAGAACAGACCTGAGATTCGCCAGAAATAAGTGTCGATGCCGTAAATTAAAACCCAATCAATTCAGCCAGACACGCACCTTCACGTGCCTACCCGTGATGAACAAAAGACTGTATGACCGGTGCGTGACAGCCACTCGCTTCACAACCAGATGCTGGTGAACACTGGTTTGGCTGGAAAATATACTCCGCCTTCTTCTGTGGTGGTGATGACTGACCACTTTAAATCAGTGGAATAGAAATCCAAACTTCTTCCGTAACACAGCCTAAATGACACGAGCCTATTGGCTCTGATACCATGTAATTGAATGGAAGTTCTTATCTTATTTCAATAGGTGAACAATGAATAAATACAATACATAAGGTGCTAACTAAGGAAAAAAATAAAGAGTGATTCCTACAGATCTGCAGTGATCCCTATAAATCTGTTGCCTATATATAGCTATGTATATTACTAAGATTAAGTCTATATACATTCTATAACCCATACCATTGTAACTCATTACACATAGATGGAACTACTTGTATCATGCACAATTGAGACTGAAAATGTAATCTGGCTCCTTGCTCCTAAGACACTACTTCTTCCCTTTGTAATAAAATTCCATTGTGAACTTCTGAAAATTCATTTTGATATCTCCCGAAGTCAACAACCACTGAACACCCAAAACCACTCCACAAGAACCTAGTGGTAATAACAAGAAATCAGCTAAAAACTCAGCACCTTGTAATAACCAAGAAATGGTGCACATTATGTCTACTTGCATATCATTTCCATTGGCTGTTGGAACCTTTTCAAGATGAATAGATCTGGTCTTGCACCCTAACTGCTTGACTAGCACTGGATCAATGAGGTTGTTTGAACTTCTTGTATCAATTAAGATGTGCAATGGCTTTCTAGAGTTGTAACCAATGACCTTCGATGTCCTAAATCCCAAAGAACCATTCAAGGCATGAATAGAGATTTCCAGTTGCTCCAAGGATTTTTCAAGTTCCAGTTCCAATGGCCCATCCAACTTTATTACTGGATCCCTCCGTTCCTTCTTATTCTTCTATCTCCAACAAATATAACTGCTTAACATTCTTGCATTTGTGCCTAAAAACATATTTTTCATCACAAAAATAACAAAGGCCCTTAGCTCTTCCGGCATTCATCTCTTCCATACTCAAGTCCTCTTATTAACACCTTTGTGTGGCCATGGATAACTAGTGCTTGGTGTTGGCAATAACCCTGGTTTACTCTGCATTTTATGATCACTTATCCTCCTAAAGGAATTGAAACTCTGAAGTCTAATTGGCTGCCTTATTGCAGCAAGATAGGCCTCATCTAGTTGAAGGAATGCAACATTTGAATTATCAAAAGCAAAAAATGCTCCCAGGCACCTGTCCCAATGTAACTCTCTCCCCTACTTCCTAGGGGGAAGGGTCTCTCTTTCTGGCATTCTCTCGCCAGAACCTTCATTTCCATTCCTTCCATTTCATTACCTTTCTTAGCTATTAGCTATTACCTTACATGATAGTTTTCCGAGATTCAGATCCTTCTTTCAGACTTTGCAATGGGTGGCAATAGGATTTATTTCAATGCGGGTTTTAAATCTTTTGACATCACTAAATGGAGCACTGGCAGCTCTATGTGGTTCGAATGGGTCGAGAGGAATAGAAAGATGATGAGGAGATCTTCCATGAGCAGCAAAACCATGGAATGGATCTGCTTCACTCTCAGAGAAGCTTCCAGCGATCAGAAGAGAACAATCAGAAGATGGAAAACTACATAAAGAGAAGCGGAGCATTTCTGTACTAGGAAACATAATGAACATGGAAGATTTATAAGTATCATTTCCATTAATAATGGGGGTAGGTCCATACTGGTCATCCCAGAATTAGCCTTGAATGCGGGATGGCACGATATAGCATTTAAAATTGAAAGGTTCATTAAATGCTCCAAAAGAATGGAAGTGCTAGACCTCCTAGAATGACCAAAGCCAACTACCCTTATGCAAAAGCAGTTAAGGATAGTAAATGGCAATCAGAGACTATGAAGGAAGCAGAGATTACGAACAATGCTAGCATTATTGAAGTCCTCACACATGCTGAAGACCAAGAGAATGGGCTTCTAGAAAGATGCCTAGTAGGTCATCTGGAAGGACAGATGAAGGAAAAGCCAACTTTGCATGAAATAAGAAGATGGTCGTCAACACTCTGGAAAAAGGCATTTGGAGTTAACATTTATGAAATGTATGGAGGTATGTTTCTATTCGAGTTCCCTAACATAAACATGGGAGAACAAACCCTCCAAGGGCAGTGGAACTGGAAGAATCACAGATTCAATCTAGAATGGTGGAATCCGATGGTGGGTTGTCTCCCCAATAATACTCTGAAGATGGAAACATGGATCAGAATTGTTGGAATCCCCCTTTATCTCTGGTCGGGGAGAGTATTTCAAGAAATCGGAAACTTATGCGGAGGTTGGGTGGCCACAGAGGAGGAAACAGAACTAAGAAATCATGTGAAGTGGGCAAGAATTCTAGTTGCAAATGATGGAAGAAACATTCCCAAAGAAGTTTCAATCTCCAGAAATGAAGTAATATTCCACTTTCGATGTGGTTGAGTGCCAAGTCAGAGTAGAGGTACAACCAAAATCTTTGCAAACTGAAAATAGAGCCACCGGAGAAGATAGAGCACATGGAGAAGATAGAGCACATAATTTACGGATTTTGCATCAGTCCATGCCTTTACACAACAGTCCAAAGGTAGTAAAGGTTGTGGTAAAGTCAATAGTAAAGCCTGTGGAAAAGTACAATCCCATCAATTTAGGGATTTTGCATCAGAGGAACAAGTGGATACAACTGTAAAAGGAAGAGAGGGAAGGGGGCACACGTGGGGCACACATATCATTTAATTGAGGGAGAAACTTTGGGCCATCAGCAGCCCAATAGAAAGAGGAAACTTTACAAGAATGGGCCTGACTTTTCAAGTCAAGTCATTTCTAATGACATAACTTGTAAAAGCCCAATACCACTTAACAGTGGTAATTTTCCAGAACTCCCAGAGCTGTAATACAACCAAGAAATAGAAAGAACAGCCACGCAGAACTTGAATCAAATTGCCCACACGGAGGATGAGATGGTAAACATGGTCGGGAAAATTAATTATCGAATCCCAACGCCAATTAATAGAGATAGATGATAATGAACTAAGGGGGGAGATTTCAGAAAATGAGGATAATGGTTCGATCACTCTCATGAAGGACTGGGAGATTGAGGAACCAGAACCCCTACAAATTCAACAGCAAGAAGAAAAAAGGAATAAGGAGAGAGAGACTTCAAACTGGGTACAACAAAACTTGATCAAACTGGGTAAAGTTTTGGGTGTTGATTTCCAGGGCCATGAGGAGGAGGCCTTGGAGTTATTACTGCAAGTAGACAATTCAAGACAAGCCAGAAGAATTGAAGTAGAGGTTGTATGCAAGAAAACAAGATGCAGAGGTTCTCAAGAGTTAAAAAGTCTAGTAAGCTTTGATGTGAAATTTAAAAATAGTGGAAACAGGGGTATGGGGAGAAACTTGCTTATCAGTGATAGATGAAGTTTAAATTGGTTTCATGGAATGTAAGGGGACTAAATAATAAGGATAAGAGAAGATTAGTCAAAAGTGTTATGGGGGGATGGAATGCAGACATCATTTGTTTGCAAGAAACTAAGTTAGAGGGGGATGTGATAGAGGAGGTTAGGGAAATTTGGGGAGGGAGATGGGTTAAATATGCGTGTTTGGAAGCTAGTGGGACTAGAGAGGGGATTCTAATGTTGTGGGATAGTAGAGTGTGGAAGGGGGATATTTTGGAGACTGGCATCTACACTATAACGTGCAAATTTGAAGCTCAACTTCAAAACTTCAGTTGTCACATTACAGGGGTTTATGCCCCCAACTGTTATGTAGAAAGAAGGCTTGTCTGGGAGGAAATAGGGGCTATAAGGGGTTTAATAGAAGGACCTTGGGCTGTGTGTGGAGATTTCAATGTGGTGAAGTTCATCTCAGAGAAGAGAAACTGTTTGAGAAGAACAAAAGACATTAGAGAATTTTCAGATTTCATAGAAGATCTGAAGTTGCTTGACATTCAACTAAAGGATGGCCAGTATACTTGGTTCAAAGGAGACAATCAAGACGTTGCCTCCAGAATTGATAGGATTCTGATATCAAAAGAATGGGATGAAAGTTTCAACAACATCAAACAGATAGCTTTACAAAGGCTCAGATCAGACCATACTCCTATTGCATTGCTGAGGGGAGTGTGGAACCAAATCAAAAATTATTTCAAGTTTGAAAACTGGTGGTTAGACACAGAAGGGTTCATAAACAGAATCAAAGAATCGTGGGACACTTTCAGTTTCTCTGGGAGACCGAATTTCATACTTGCTTCAAAATCTAAGGTATTAAAAGAAAAGCTTAAGGTTTGGAGCAGGAGTGATCAAGCGAACCTGGGAGCTAAAAGAATGAACTTACTCAAAGAGCTGGCTGTTTTTGACGAAGTTCGCAAGGGTAGAGCACTAACAGAGAATGAGGTAACAAGGAAGAATTCTAGATTACTGAGTTCGAGGAATTGCTCAAATATGAAGAAATTTCATGGAGACAAAAATCAAGATCACTATGGTTAAAAGAGTGGGACAGGAACACTAAGTTCTTCCACAAAATGGCCAATGCACACAAGAGGTACAACAACATTGATGAACTAGTAATCCAAGGAGAACTAACCCAAGATCCTGCAAGAATTGAAGGAGAGATAGTAGATTTCTACAAGAAGCTATATACTGAGACTACTAACTGGAGACCTGCCTATACTGATGCTAATTGCCCCAGGTTAACAGAGGAGGAAAAGGAGAATCTGCAAAGGAACTTTAAGGAGAGTGAAGTCCTAAAATGTCTGAAAATGTGTGCAATTGATAAAGCACCTGGGCCTGATGGATTCACCATGGGTTTTTTCTTAAAATGTTAGGAGGTGGTAAAGGAGGACATCATGAAAGCTTTCTAGAACATCTATGAGCAAGATGTGTTTGAAAGAAGTTTGAATGTAACATTTATTACTCTCATCCCAAAGAAAAAGGGTGCTAAGAAATTGAGAGATTTCAGACCCATCAGCTTAATAGGCAGCATCTACAAGCTTTTTGCTAAAGTTATGACAGAGAGAATGAAAAGGGTAATGGCTAAACTTGTAGATTCCCGACAAATGGCTTTTATACAAGGAAGACAAATCATGGATGCAGTGTTGATAGTTAATGAGGCAGTGGATTCCAGACAAAAGCAAAAGAAACCAGGAATACTTTGTAAGCTAGACATGGAGAAAGCCTATGACCATGTTAATTGGGAATACCTTCTGACCACAATGGGGAGATTGGGATTTGGGATGAAGTGGATCCAATGGATCAAACATTGTATCACCATTGTGAGATTCTCAGTACTTATGAATGGATCCCCTATTGGTTTATTTAGTGCAGAGAGGGGACTGAGGCAGAGATACTTTGTCTCCCTTCCTTTTCCTACTTGCTATGGAAGGGCTGAACAATATGATCAAATCAGCTAAAGTGATGGGATGGCTCAAAGGTTTTGAGGTCAGCAGACCTGAAGTAGAAAATATGGAAATTACCCATCTACAATATGCGGATGACACATTAATATTATGTGATGCTGATGAAGGCCAACTAAAGATGTTGAGGGTAATCCTAGTGTTGTTTGAAGGGTTCTTTGGTTTACACATTAATTGGAGGAAAAGCCACCTCTATCCAATTAATGAAGTACACAACATGGAAGCTTTAAATGTTGTTTTGGGAGGGGAAATTGGAGCACTGCCTACATCATATCTTGGGATGCCTTTGGGGGCCAAATCTCAGTCATATGAAATCTGGAACAATGTGGTTGAGAAATGTGAAATGAAGTTAGCAAGATGGAAATCACAATATCTCTCCAGGGGTGGCAGGTTGACCTTGATTAATTTTGTTCTTGATTCACTACCAACCTATATGATTTTAGTATTCCAATTCCCAAAAGTGTAATCACTAGGTTGGATAAAATCAGAAGAAATTTTTTCTGCCAGGGAAACAGTGAGAGGAAAGGCTACAACTTGGTTAAATGGGATGTTGTGATAGTGGGAAAGAAGCATGGAGGTCTCGAAATTAGGAATTTGATGAATCAAAGCAAAGCCTTTATGATGAATTGGTTGTGGAAGTTCAATAATGAAGAACAGTCGTACTGGAAGGAAGTCATTAAGGCAAAATATGAAGAGGAAGATAACTGGATGACCAAAGAAGTGACTACACCATATGGGGTTAGTGTATGGAGATCCATTAGATCTCTGTGGTCTGAGTTTAAGGCTAACACAAAGATCAAAGTGAGGAATGGAGAGAAAATAGAATTTTGGAAAGATGGTTGGCATGAGGCAAGTAGGCTAGAGGTCTTGTATCTTGTTATATATTCTCTAGTATCTCACCAATAGAAGACCATAGTGGATCACTGGACTCCTCAAAGGTGGAACTTATCTTTAGAAGACAATTAAATGATTGGGAAATTCAGAAGGTAGCAAATTTTTTTCAACACCATTGGGCAATTTAATGGACTAGAAGAAGGTCAAGACTTTTTGTGGTGGAAAGGCAATCGAAAGGGCAGCTTTAAGGTAGGTTGTGCATACAACTTGTTGAACCACACCAATCAACCTCAAAGTCACTGGTCATGGAGAGGAATTTGGAAGTCAAAAATTCCACTCAAAGTGGAATGTTTTGTCTGGTTGTTAGCCAAGGAGGCTGTACTGACTCAAGACAACTTAAAGAGAAGGGGGATACCATTATGTTCTAGATGTTTTTTTTTTGTGGGGAAAATGCTGAGACAGTTAACCATCTCTTTCTACACTGCAAGATCACTAGCCAACTATGGAGGTTATTCCTAAATCTCAAGGGTATGTCATGGACTATGCCTGCCAAGATCACAGAAGCAATCCAGAGTTGGGAGGATGCAGGAAAGCAATCCAAGAATAGAGACAGATGGAGAATTGTCCCGGCTAGTATATGGTGGGCAATATGGAAGGAAAGGAACTCTAGAGCTTTTGAAAGTGTTGAGAATTGTATGCAAAAAGTCAAACTAAATTGTCTTATGCTACTATGTTTTTGGTGTAATCAATTATACTCAAATGATACTATCTCCATAATTGATGTACTAGACTCAATTTAGTAAAAGATAGTAGGATTTGAAGTACATGTTGTAAATACTGACCAGTACAGTTTTAGTACTGTCTTTTGAGGAATAGACAAAGTTACCAATTTCAAAAAAAAAAAGGCCTCCTCTAGTCTTGCACTTTTATAAGCTTGAAACAACGATATAGGACTGATAATCTTCACAGCAATATTTAATTCATACTTCAACCCTCCAATGAAATAGCTAATGGCATTTTCCTGTGAAAACTTCACCCTAGACAAATGTCTCTCAAACATAGCTTGATACTCCTTCACGCTTCCCACTTGCTTGATCTTTTTATTCTTTACCATAAGGTCATCGAAGTCAGTACCAAATCTTTTAACCACGACTATCACATACTCAGTCCAAGTAGCAGGTTGTAAGTATTGCCTATATCTCATAAAAGAGAGATGCCACTATATAACTTCTCCTTCCAGTTGCAGGCTGCAACTGATACCTTCTCTTCATCAGTAACATTTTCCATCGAAAAAAATTGGTCGCCCTTGAACAACCAAGATCTCAAATCCTCTCTAGAAAACCTCAAAAATTCCATTCTCGACCACCTTGAGAAATTGGACATATGAGTGTTGTAACTGGTAGGACTCCTGGGTCTATGAATTCTCCCTTGAGTGAATTCTCTCTTCAGAAAGCCTTGCAGCCGAAGGACTCTCCTATTCCATAGGAGTTCTCTCCCTCCCAGATTCTCGATTGCTAACCAAATGTTCCTTCAATTCCATGACCACTTGATCCAATCTCTAGGTTTGTAATTTCCCCAACCAAAGTCCCCATTCTTTCTGCCAAATTCTGCATCATTTCCTTCAATTCCCCATTTATGTGGGAGAATTCAGCATACCTTGTTTCTTTCACCATTGAAATCCAAGGATAGATTGACTCTGATACCAATGTTACTCGATTACAGGAATTCTCAATGAATTCGAGGATTGAGTTACTGTTTTAGGAGTAACCTCGAGAATACAGTTGAAGAAAAAAAAGAATTAAGAGAGAAGAAGAGAGTTTAGGAAGAGAGTATATGATTGTACAATGAGTTGATTACAAGCTATATAGTAATTGAATGACTGAAATGTACAACCATTGATTCACTAATCTAACAGAAATAAGTTATATCTGCTTAACTGCTTTCACTGTAGCTAAATAACATAATTAACTACTTTTTGGAAGCCTAAATATAATTCTAACTCATTAATTGTGTATCACTCTCTTGAAACCATCCATAACCAACCTCTCTCATTCCGCACTGGAGCATCCGTGCATCTCCTCTTCACATTTTCAAACCATCCCAACCTCACTTCCGCAGCTTGTCCTCCATCGAGGCCACTCCTACCTAGTCCCGCATATCATTATTTCTAGTCTTATCTCTCCTGGTATGCCCCCACATCCATCTCAGCATTCTCATTTTCACAACTTTTATCCTTTGAATGTGAGAGTTATTGACCGGTCAACATTCTACTCCATACAACATCGTCAGTCTAACCACCACTTTGTAGAACTTGCCTTTAAGTTTTGGTGCCACCTTCTTATCATACAATACACCGGAAGCAAGCCTACATTTCATCCACCCTGCACAAATATGATGTGTGAGATTATCGTCAATCTCCCCATTACTTTGGATAATAGACTCAAGTTAATTGAAACTTCCTTTCTTTGGATGACCTAGATATCAAGCCTCATTTTCACGCCAGCCTCATGTTTTACACTGAACTTGCACTTAAGTATTTTGTCTTGGTCTTAATCGACCTGAACCATATTAGACACCAAGGTTTGTCTCCAGACCTCCAACTTAGCATTAACTCCGCCCCAGTCTCGTCAATCAGAACTATGTCATCTCTAAATAACATACAACATGGCACTTAACCTTGGATTTACCGCATCAATTCATCCATCACTAGGCAAATAAAAATGGGCTGCACAAAAATGATCCTCTGCCAATGACACCCAATCATCTATTCCTACAAGAACTTTGTGGGTGCTCTTAAAATCAAGCAAAAATAAAGGCAAGCCCTAAACTGTACAAACTCATGTTCGTTTTCTTCAAAAGTTCTCCTTGTCCTTTCCCTCCAAAGTACCCACATGAGGGCAACGCAGAATATGGCATGTTCTTCTTCTCCTCCTCTTCCTCATGTAATGATTTTATTATGTATTTACATTCTGAATAATTTGTTGTTTAATTTTTTAGTGTTGTTACTTCTTTTTCTTTTCCCCCTTGAAAGTACTTTTACTAATGACGATTTGGTACTAGTTTATAGTGATATTTGTCTTGTATTTAGTTTGTCACAAAGTTTTTTCCCTCTCACAAAATAAATTTATGAGGAACTATTATTTAAGAACATGATATATGAACTTCTAGATTTATAAAGAGCTTTACTTTTAAAAAGTAATGCAAAATTATTCTTTGATAAGTTCAAATTTTAGCCTTTTTGTTTGATAGGGAAAGAGCTCCTAATGTAAACATATGCCCAATCAAACCTTATATTTTTTGGAGAATGGATTTCTTATTGGGTAATAATGAAAAGGAAGTGAAAATAAGAATATTTGAATCTCTCAATTGATTCATGAAACAATTTGATTGAACTCATATTTCAAAGCAGATATAAATCTTATACCACCAGTATTATTCTAACATCATTACACTTTATTGATTCCAACAAAAAATGGTATAGATTAAGATTTGTTTATTAAGGAGAATAGGTTCTATGCTTGGAAGTATGTTCTGTTTAACAAAATTACTTTAATTTCTTTCCCAGAGGACAGAGTCAATTAAAGGCATAATGGTACCAATTGGCTCAGACCGTCATATATGCAAGTGGAGCAAAGCTTTAAGAAATATGCCTTGTCTAAGGTTACTCATTGTCAAAGGGGAGGAGGCCCGATATCATGACCCTATTTGTGACCCTGTTGAGTATCTCCCCAGTAACTTGAAATGGCTTGATTGGTCATACTACAGTTTTGCGTCTTTACCAGCAGATTTTGAACCAGGAAACCTTGTTGGGCTCAACATGACTTTTAGTTTTCTTGTTGAAATCTTCAAGGAACCAAAGGTATTGTTCATCTCCTTCAAAAAAGAATCATATTTAAAGAAAAGACTTGACAGTTAAAGCTGATGATTTCTATATCTTCTCTCTTTATGAACAGGCATTTGACAAATTGACAATCCTCAATTTAAGTTTTTCAGAAAGTTTACTCCGAACACCCAATTTTCGTGAGACTCCAAACCTTCAGAAGATTATACTGAAAAGTTGTGTAAGTTTGGTTGAAATTCATCCATCCATTGGAAATCTCAAAAAGCTTATCTTCTTGAATATGGAAAACTGCAAAAATCTCAAGTCTTTACCAAGTAGTATTCAAATGGAGTCTCTTGAAAGCTTCAACCTCTCAGGTTGTCAGAAATTAGAAAAATTTCCAGAAATTCGGGGGAATATGGAATTGCTATCAGAGCTCCTTCTGGCACGTACTGCAATTTGGGAATTGCCCTTATCAATAGGCCAGCTCAGTGGTATCAGCTTGCTTGATTTGCGATCATGTGAAAACCTAGTAAGACTCCCAGCCAGTGTCTCTGAGATGAGAAAACTGAAAATTTTGACTGTGAAAGGCTGCTCAAGACTTGCAAACTTTCCTGAAAATCTAGGTGATCTAAACCAGATGGAGGAGCTCTATGCTGGTAACACTGCCATTTGGACACTACCAGATTCTATTGGAAACTTGAGCAGACTTAAAGTCCTATCGCTACGAAGAGGGCGGAAGGTAAAGCGTCAAACTGGTAGCAGTTTGTTGTTACCCTCTTCCTGGGGGTTTCATGGTTTGAGGGAATTGAAAAGCTTAGATCTCAGCGGATGCAATTTATCTGATAACCAAACTGCTGCTCTTATTAACTTGCCTTCTTTATTGGAACTGAATCTGAGCAGAAACAAGTTTATTTCATTACCTGATGTCATTAGTCGACTTTCTCAGCTTCGATATCTCAACATAACACAGTGTCAGGAACTTAAGAAACTTCCCATACTTCCTCCGAGTATAGAGGAATTATATGCAGAAGATTTTTTGGCCAAGCAAAGCATAGCAAGGCTACAAATGTACCGTCGGTTGAATTTGGTGTCATTCACCAATTATAGTTTTGACCAACAATCTTATACAGAGGAGAGCCATGGTAGCTCAGTTTTGGATGAGATTCTCAGTTTGTTTCTTTCACCCAACATGGATAAGGTGGTCGAGCCCTCTCTTAACTCCGATTACAGGGTGACTTTTTCCATCGTCTTTCCTGAATGTGCAATTCCCATGTGGTTTAAGCATCAGAGTGTTGAGGAAAAGATCTTGTTCAAACTGCCTATTAATTGGTATAACGACAAGTTCAAGGGCTTTGCTATATGCTGTGTGACGCTCATGGGAGCAGGTGTCTGCAGTCCTGATTCAGGACTATCTGAGAAGTATGACTATGCTTTCATCAAAACCAAATTGATATGCAAAGATGATTTAGAAGACCTTAAAGTGCTAGAGAAAGAATGTAAAGTGGGCACAGCATCTAGAACGTATGGCTGGTGTGTTTGTTTTGTCTACATACCATTGTATGCTTCACTGCAGAT
>JAJOOE010022132.1:0-14428 GCA_036250405.1 Solanum raphanifolium | reverse complement strand
TAGTAAATTTAGTATAGTCTTATTGGGTTATCGGTTTAACCATTAACAAAAATTATAAAACCGGAAACCGAACCAATAACCCAATAAAAAATTTAGCAAAACCGTTTAAAAACCGTTAGCCCAATAACCCAATATCAATAAACCAATAGTGTTTTTTTCGGTTCGGTTTATTGGTTAAATCGGTTTTTGCACACCCCTACCCTTGTCTCTCTCGCTTTTATACAAACACAAATGTATAAAATGTGTTCGTGTTTGTTTAAAGCGAGAGAAAATTGTATATATACATATATTTTTGTTCCCCTCTCTCCCCTCTCCCAGATCTCGCTCACCACTCTCACTCGCCTCTCTCACTTTATACAAACACAAATGTATACATTGCGTTTGTGTTTGTATAAAGAGAGAAAATATTGTATATACAAATACAAATGCATATATTTTTGTCCTATACACTTATGATTATACAAATACGATCTTCCCCTGCCAGTTTTCTTTTGTCTTTCTCTCTTTCTCGCTTTATACAAACACAGATTATACAATTGATCTTTTGTATATGTATGCCGAAACTTAATATACAATTGCTTTCTTTTGTATATGTATAGCGAAATGTACATATTTATGTTTGCTATGGAGCGCAATTATGCAAACTATAGTTATAGCATACAAATATGATTTTTATGTTTGCTATATGTGAAAGTTGCTCTATATTTGAGCCAATATAGTTTAGCATCATCACTTCTCTGCCCAAAAATAAATAAATAGGGGACATTAAGATGCCAAGAAGAATAAAGAATATACTAGCTTTGGGAATATGTGTTACACTTTTTTGTCATGATTTCTATAGTTGATCTTCTTTGATGAAATATGTTACGAGGGAATTTTGAGAAAGTCGTGTATTGAATTGAGTTACTGTTATACTCAAGATCCTCAGGAGTGAGGAGAAGATCGAAGAACTTACAGGTAGAGAAAGAGAGAAACTATCATTGAATTAAAGAGTATAGAGTGGAAAAGACTTGGTACTCGTTACTCGTTAGAAGTATATTAGAAGTATATTGAAGATATTTATGGTTAACTAACTAATTTAGCTACCTAAATATATGGGCCATATTAGTTTATTGGGCCACAATTTGCATTGGGGCTTACAGTATCATTCTATCCAACATGTATAATAATAATTAGAGCCGCAAAATGGGCTTAGCCCATGGGGCCGGCCCAATCCTACCTGTTATTGGGGTAGGGTTGGGATATAATTTTTCAAGCCTTTTTAAAACTAGGGCTTATAAGCCCTTGGCCCTTGAGGCTTGATTGGGGCTGGGCTGGGGTCGGCCCATGGGCCAAAACTTTTTATTTAAAAGTAATTTACAATAATCTCACTAGTATATAATCTAATTATTTGAATACACGCTATGTTGTAATATTATAAATCTTCGTACCCAGAGAGTATCTTGGAATATATGGACTCAAAATTGGGTTAATTTGTTCTAGATACACTCTATCTAAGTATATTCGCATGTATCTAGGATACATATACAAATCTCACCCCCTCGCCTCCCTCCTATCTTGTTTGTTACTCTCTTATCTCACTCGCATATCCAATATGCGAGATACATGCTAATTACACTAGATTTTTGTTAGTGTTATTGAAACAACATCATTGTTTGACATATTTGATTTGAAAATCTTCTCATTTTTTTATATGTTATAGAATTATAAGTTTGAAAAGAAAAAAAAATTAAAAAGAAAAACAGAAGGGCTAGCCCGCCCTAGCCCTTCAAATTCCTTGGCCCTCGAGGCTTGGGCCCGGTGGGGCTGGGCCGCCCCTTTTTGACAGCTCTAATAATAATACTAGAATTGATCAACTATCTATCTTATTTTCTTCATGTCCTTGACAATCTATTTTGTTTCAATAGTATTTTTATGGTAACATATTTTGATGTTCTAAGAGTTACTTGAGAAAAGTAAGTAATTTGTTTAGATGTTTTGTTGGTGTTTATGCATTTTAATATTAAAATTAAAGTATTAAGTGCATATGTTAGTGGGTATAAGTTGACAAGAATGTGGTCATTACTTTGGTGTAACTCTTGTAACCACTATTGCCATGATCTACCGCTAATTCCACCCATTATTCTACCTCTTTATTCTGGTAACCTATGTAACTTATAGATCATTCACTTATCCAATTTACTACCCATTATCTTCATATTCATTGCAAGGAAGAATTCATCACCTATAAATAATGGTCTTCCTTTGGGTTGAAGAAGTGGAAGAGAAATAGTGTAAGAAAAGATGAAAAGTTTATATTGAGGTTAGTGTAGTGAAAGAGAGGGTTGATACATAGAAAAATATTCTAAGTCTTCAACTATATTCACTATACAAAAGAGAGTATTTATATGTTAAAGGAAAGTGTTCTTATGTGGAGCTTTTGACTCTTCAACTAATCCGGAGTTGTTTGAGTTGTACGACGTTGTTGGGATGTTGTATCCTCGAGGGATAAGTCAAGAGTATTACTGTTGGATCGGTGTAGATTATGCCGCAGTGAGCTTGAATCTCCTTAAAGAGAGCGAGATATCTGTGCCTCAGCCTAAAGATCTGTTTATTTATTTTTATCATTTTATTTTCAACTGTAATATATTGTATTTGTAGTATATTACACCAGCATATTTTGATGTTCTTCTTGTTACTTATGAAAAGTAAGTTATTTGTTTAGATATTTTGATGTTCTTTTTATTACTTAAATACAAGTAAGTTATTTATTTAGCTACAAAATATTATCATTATCAACTGATCAATACAATGAACCCATATTAGTTTGGACATTCTCGAGAAAAGGACAAATTGTTTGTTTGCTGATTCATTTTTAATAACACAATTTGAAACTCTTAGAACTAGAATATAAGTAATGAATAATGATCAAGAACTCATCAAGTGCGATGATGATTTATTATATGTCACTTCTGTTTGGTATGGATAAAACCCTTTTCTAGAAAATATTTTTAATTGGTAAAAAAATGGAAAAGAGTTAAATATATCCTCTATAATTCGAAATTGTTCAAATATACTTTTTTATTATACTTGCAGTACTCTTCTGGTTATACTTTTAGACCAAATATATCCATTCTCATTATATTTTGGCGCAAGTTCACCTTTAATTTTAACGGAAAGACACTTAACAAGCTTAGAATCAATGATCCACTCCCAATTTCTTTATAAACCCACTTGTTTAACTCATTCCTTTGCTTTGAGTTCTTTTTTTCTTTTCCATTACAAATTTCTTGTGCTATAATATAAATGATAAAATATGCGTATCATTTAACAAAGTTGTGCTGTGCTTTTCCAGCACAGATTAAAGAAGACCGTTGTTCAATATGATCACTGTACCGGAATCTTTTTACTACAACAAGGTAAATAATGAACGGTGATAGCAATTAACTTTTGGGTGGCTTTTCGGGTACTGGAAATTCTTAAAAGAGATTTTAGTAGTATTACTGAGTACTGGCACTTTTTTTAAAAAAGGCGAAATTAAACACAATAAAAAATAATTTATACATTTATATTAAAGACCTCAATCCGAAAGAAAAGAAAAATGATCCAAATTTTCGCATTGTTATTAACTCTTTTTAAGAAGAAGAAAATAAAAATAATTCAAAGCCCATGGAATGAGATTAAAAAAGAAATTTAAAATTGGGGGATGAGTCATTTGATTATGTTCTTATGTCTTTTCATTAAGAGTAAGAGCAAATTTGTGCCAAATATAATGAAAAGGATATATTTGAATCTAAAGTATAACGAAGTTATATTTGAACCTAAAGTATAATGGGAGACATATTTAAACTATTTCCAAAAGTACTTAGGTATATTTAACTCTTTTTCAAAAAAAAAAAAATTAACTTTTAGGAAATAAGTTTCTTAAGAAAATGACTTCGGGAAAATAAATTCTTTATATGACCTTTCAAATTTGTTGTTTTCTATCCACTCACCCCCACCCCTCAACCCACCCTTCGACCATCCCACCTCCTGCTAACCTCCAACTCTCACCCCAATCACATTGGGTTAGTATACCTCAGATAGTCACTCAACTATCCAGTCTTTCCTCAGAAAGTCACTCACATGGTGACTTTTTAGTGAAAATTAAAAGTTGAGTGACTTTTTGAGGCAAAAGTGGATAGTTGAGTGACCATCTGAGGTATTAACCCCAATCACATTCCACCTCCTTAGTGTTTAATAAGTATCATTCATCCAAATAAATGTTCTAATATGTGATTATACTTAGTCCCTATATTGTTTACTTAATAAGTAATCCTATATTTTGTTGATAGATACCATTTACTCCTATAATTTTTTCAAAATTTTAAGAGGTCTTTTGAATAGTTAGTTCCGTTAACTTGTAAGCACATACGCTCCGTGACGGTGTTAGAAAGACAAATTAATGCAGCAGTAGCACAAGCGACGGTCCACAATCTAAAACTTAGCTTTCTTCAATGACTTATATAAAACCAAGATGAGATTAACTTATATTCACTGACGGAGGAAAAGAAAATTACACTATCATCTCATTTTTAGAAATACATATCAATTTTTTTTTAAAAAAATCACATAATATTAATATTATTAAAAACTAATAAAAAGAGTGTTATATGGTAACTTGGACTCTAAATTAATTATATGAGTTTGTTAAGAATTCTTACTTGACTTATCAAAAGTAAGAAGGATTCTTTCATGCTTTCTTTATCCTTATTATTTTCACGCTCATTCTCCGTCAACACCATTAAAGCAATTGACATATAAAATTGAAGCAATTTGAGATGAAAAGATGATAATTTTTTACTCATTATTATTTTCCTTTTCAGAATCTAAACTAGTAAATACTCAAAGTCGATTGTATAAAAAATATTTCAATGTTATTTCAAAGAATTATTTTTCTTGTTCCAATGTATGAAGAATTTTATGTTTTGTGGTAACAGTGATTTTTAGAGAATGCTTTTTAGAACTTTTCAGTAAATTGGACAAATCCCAAAAATTAAATGTAGTAATCTTACAATTGGAAAAATAGACACACCATTTCTGCAATTTTGCATAATATTTTGATATTGATAGAAGATCCAAAGACATAGATGAGAAAGGTAGGAAAGAGAGGGAGAAAGATGATAAAACTCAACGTGTTTTAATAAAAGAAAGAAAAAAATCATTAATCATTAAATGTGAAAATATATTAATTAAACTAAGAAGAAAAATAAGTATTTCTAAAAATGAGTTGATTGTGTAATTTTCTTGTCCACCGTCAGTGGATAGTAGTTAATCTCAAACAAAGATATGCAAAATTGCAAATCAATAGAAACTCATCGTTTTAGTTTGAAAACATCGAAAGCAATATAAAGATTCTAAAGAAATGCACTTGGTATATTCCACGAGTATACTTGGCACGAGAGAACATTTTTTTGTGAGTACTATTGAACAAAGTATACTTGCACATGACTTTAGGAATTGCATTGCACTATACAAGAAATATTTGTCTATCAAGAATGTAACAAGTTCAATTCAATTATTCTTTACTTCCTTGAAAAATTTGAAACATTCTTTGACATTACTTTATCCTCCAGCTAACTAATCTTAGCATATATAACCATGTCCCCTAAATTTGGTCATGTTCTTCAACCTCAAGAACAACATTAATCTCAACTATGTATCCTGTGAAAATGGATAACGCGCACGAGTTGCCTGTTTATGTAGATCAAGACCACCACCCTATAACGAGACACCACTCGGCTCGATACTATGCTCACCATATTAAAGAGAGTCTAACAACTAGAGTTTCCAAAGTAGTTTGTACAATTTTCTTAACACTTCTTTCTATTCTTGGAATCATCGCGTTTATTTTATGGTTAGGTTTGCGCCCTCATCGTCCAAGAATTTTCCTACATGACTTTTCAATTCCAGCTATAAGTCAGGGAATTGGACCTGAAAGTGCCCAAATCAACTTTAACGTAACAGCGCGAAATTCAAATCAAGTTATTGGGATTTTTTATGATGCAATTCAGATGGCAGCGACTTATCAAGAACAGAGTATTGGGAATTCACAATTGTTGACTCCATTTTATCAACTGCCCAAAAACACTACTGTTCTTGCGGGTACATTTTCTGGCCCCATGGTGACGGTGACCGGAACACAGTGGCAGCAAATGCTCGATGACCGGTCTCGAGGAACGGTGGTTTTCCGGGTAGAATTGACAGCCAGGATTCGATTTAAGATATGGTCGTGGAAAAGTAAACATCATAGGATGCATGCTAATTGTCCTGTAGGAGTAGGACAAGATGGTATGATCTTGGTTGGTTACATAGACAAGAGATGTCCGGAATATTTTAATTAGACATTTCGATTCATGTTTTCGTCTCATTGAATTTTCATTTTTTTGTTTGTATTTGATTGTGAAAAGCAATACATTCTTTCCCTGCCAAAATTACTCTAAAAGGCAAGGGCACTATGTTTTTTTCTTCCTCCTTTAATGCACGTCTAATGTCAAGAGATCTTATTCATTCCACCTAGAACCCTTCGTGGTGGGCACATCCGATAATCATAACTAGATTGTATGGAATCACTTAACAAAGGGGCGGGCCTTAATTAGATTGTGTACTATTGACATTTTCACAATATAAAAGCTGGACCAGATGAATAACAAATATAACATGATGTAATAACTATTTGTTCTGCTTCATCTTTAAGTTTTCGACCAAAAAAAATTATTGACTTAAAAGTAGACATTGTCCTTTCTACATTTACTTTCCAGCGTCATTTTGGTGTAGGCATATGAATATCCAACCAATTAATTTGCTTCTTTAAAAAAGTGCCCTTTAAATAGCTGAATAGATCACAACCATGCAATGCAAATAAAGTACTTTTTTGGCTATCCTTCCTACTAAGGTTTCTAATCAAACTATATACAACAGCATGTTCAATTATAAATATAGTCTTCATGAACTTCAAAAGATACACATTTTGCTTCTTCAATTTCTTGAACTCTGTACTAGTATTCGATCAATAATGAATAATCGAAGGATATTTAAAGATTCTTTCGATCTCTACTGTTGGTTCTTCCAAGTTGTAGCTGTCTTATGTTTGACCTCTGTCGTCATGTGGCTTTGTTTGGTTCCAAAAAATCCAATTTTCACAATAGTTGATTTCTCCTTTCTTGTCTTCAACATCAAGAATTCTTCTCTCCATAGTGGCAACAATTCTGTCCTCTTAAACGTTGAAATTTTTAATCCCAACAAAGGTATGAGCATTTACTATAATGATATCAACTTCGTTTTGAATTACAATGGTCTTGTTGTGGGAAAATATTCTACAAAAGGTATCTACCAAGGCCACAAAAATATTACAAGAAAGGAAGTCCAAATGTATATTGTTGATGAGCTATTTTGGCAAGAGATTGGCAGTAGGAGTATCAATTTCGTTCTTGTCTTGGAAACTATAGTTAAGTTTAAGATATTTGAATGGAGGACAAAGCAACGAGGGTTAAAATATGTGGCATATATGAGTAATGTGACTATGAGTAACAATGGAACAATATCTAGCGAAAAGCTTGTTAAATTGTACCACAAAAGTTTGCACTTGTGACATAAATCAACTGAAACTTCTTTTGTGTTTTGTTACATACTATATCGAAACTTCTTATTAAGGTCATGTGGTAAATTTAGCTTACTTAATGCACTTTTTGAAGGAGATAATAGGACTAACATTTCATTCCCAGATTTCTAAAAGACCAAAAGATTCAATTTTTTAATTCATGTTATTCTACAAATATATACTAATTAAGCCAAATATTATAAGTTCTTTATCGAGCAACTTTCACATATCGCAAATACAAAATTCATATTTGTATGTTATAGCTATAATTTACATAATTGCGCTCCATAGCAAATATGCTATGACTATTTCGCTATACATATATACAAAAGAAGTTAGGCTATTTCGCTATACATATATACAAAAGAAGCAATTGTATAATTCGCTAGCTCCTCTTCAGATTTGTATAATTTCGCTGGCACATCATTTGTATAAAATGTTGGCAGTCTCTCGTTGTATAAATCGTTGACAGCCTCTCAATTCAATTTTATGTGTTTGTATATCTGTATAAAATTTGAATTTGTATACAAATGAATCGAAATAAAAGGTTTGTATATCAAATATCACTCTCTCTCTCTCGCTTTATACAAACATAAATTATACATTGTATTTTGTATAATATGTGTTTGTATAAAGCGAGAAAGAGATAAAGGCAAAAGAGAACTGGGCAGGGGAATATTGTATTGTATAATTATAAGTGTATAGGACGAAGATATATGTATTTGCATGTGTATATACAATTTTCTCTCGCTTTATACAAACAGAAATGCAATTTATACATTTCTGATTGTATAAAGCGAGAGAGGCGAGCGAGAGAGGGAGAGTGGCGAGCGAGAGTTTGAGGGAGAGAGGCGACTGGCAAACAGTTTGCTACAGGGCACAATTAAATCAAAGTGTAGTTATAACATTTAATTTGAATTATTAGTTTGTCATTCTATACAATTATCCCTTCTTTATCAAGGTTAAGGCATGTGTTTATGCAAAAGCTTCAAACTCTGTCTTTCACCATTTGTTGTCCTGTTGGGACTACTTGTCTTAATTCTATGGCTATGTGTGCGTCCAAAAACTCCTGTTTACACTCTTCTTGATTTTTCTGTTCACATCAACAACAATGAAAGTGAAATTGGTACTATATTTCTTGTCATCAAGATTTGGAATCAAAATCATAAAGACTGGGATATTTACTATGACGATACTTTCGTAACATGTTATCATAATCAAGACACTGTTGGAAAGACAACAATACCTCGTTTACATCAAAAGACACATAATACAACCACATTCTTGCAATTACAGCTAATTGTTGATAGGAGAACATGGAATTCGCTGCTCAAATCTATAGCAGACAAAAGTACTGCTAAATTGCAGGTGGATGTGGCGACTAGGTTTAAGTATCGGATGTTAGGTATTAAGATCAAACACCATTCGCTAAAATTTAGTGGTCGTTTTTCAGTTGGATCAGATGGTAATATTTCAGGGAAGAGAAAGGTCAGATTGCGACGTAGACCAGCAAAGTGGAAAATCAGACATCACTAGACGAAATCTGGTAATAGAATGATGGGGTTCAGAATGAGTATAATCTAATTACATGTATACATTTTAAAATTTTTGCTACGGATGTATACATATTTCTATCAAAATGCTGTTTATGGCATGAACAAATGCTTCACCTCTATAAACGATTAGACATTATGCAGAATGATCAGTAGAGGAGTAGAATGCTAATAATCTGGATAGACCAATTGTGTCAACGAGAGTTGAATGCAGGATTTAAGATTTATGGGTTGAAATCTTTAAGGTTTTATTATTGAACCCATTATATATTTAAAGTTATATGTTCATATCTACTTTTTATTGTAATTTTATACATAAATTTTGTAGTCAGTGTTGAAGTAGTGTGTTCAGATAAACCCGGTACTCCAAAGCAGCATGTGCCCCTGCAGGCTAGGTGCCACTTCTGTTGCTAATTGGTTTTGTGAATTCAATTTGAATCACTTTAATACAAGGAAAAAAGATAATAAGATACAAATCAGTTGGATTACACTTACTGGAATCTGATAAAGTTTGAAATGTTCAAAGAAGAGCAAGTAGCACCCAAAAATTCCCTCCTAGTTGTCTTATTGTCATCCACTACAATCCATAAATTAGAGTTGAAATCCATTAACTCTGAGAGTCAATTTGTCAAGACTAAAAAATAGACCAACAGCGTGTTAATTTGTCAACTATTACACATTTAGCACTGGCCACTGAATTACTATCAATCTTCCTACCAATTGTAACCAATCAATTATAGTATGTATTACATTTTCTTCAAAAATATCTAATTAAGGTTCTATATATCGAGCAACTTGAACAGCCATAACCACGAAGACCATGGCTATTCAGAAGTGGCTACTCTTTCTTTTTTTGCATATCCATCTTTATAATACTCCCATCCTAGCACAGCTGTCCGATTTAAAATACGTTCAGTGTGGTGGCAATGGTAACTATACTGAAGATAGTGCATACCAGAACAATCTAAAAACCCTCCTCTATTCCCTTTCCTTAAATATCGATGAATATGGTTTCTACAATGCTTCCATTGGCCAAAACAGCAACAAGGTCAGTGCTATTGTGCTGTGTAGAGGAGATATAGGGCTTGATCAATGTCGCTATTGTGTCGATAACATTGGTCAAAAGCTTGTAGAGATATGTCCTAACCAAAAAGAAGCTAATGCTGCCTATGATGAATGTTCGTTGCAGTACTCCAATCGATCCATCATAAACGATACTACATCATTTCCTACTCTATATTATTTCTGGAATCATGTGAATGCCTCACAACCGGAGGAATTCAACAAGGATCTCGAAATATTATTGGTTGATTTGCGAGACCAAGCTGCAAATGGTGGTGATCCCCGTAGAAAATATGCTAGTGGTAATGCGACAGGCCCAGATTTTCAGACTATATATGCACTTGTGCAGTGCACTCCTAATCTATCTCCTCAGAATTGCTTCGATTGCTTAACTGGCGCTTATGGGACTATGCCTAGCTGTCCCTGCAAGGGAAAGACTAGTGGCAGAATTATAGGACTTAGCTGCTATTTCCGTTATGAAACTTATCGTTTCTTCACTGACGTGCCATTGAAAGCTCCGCCACCTGCAGGTGAATTACATTATATATTCTAATTAGTTTCTTTTAGTCCGTTTCATAAAGAATATCTCTTTACCTTTTTGGCAACTATTTAATTCTAAAGTTCACTTTAGACCACAAAATTAGAAGAGGAGTATAAACTAAACTTAAAGATGTTTATGCTAACTTGAAGCCCCCCATTTTTTTTGTAGGGAATCATAAAAAAACAGCTCCAACAGGGAATGGTGGTAAAACAGCTCCAATCATAAGGAAGGATGATAAGAAAACTCGACTACCCGTTAATATTATCATAATTGTGCCAACTATTACAGTTATTATTCTTACTGTATTAATTTTTGTCATTATAATGAAGAAGCGAAAGAGGAAGCTGGTGAACAAAATTCAGAGTAAGATAACGTAGATTATTAAGGAATATTGAACTTTTGAGATCTGGCTCATGGTTCACTGACTATTAATTGGTTGGTGAAGGTACTCTTGGCGATGATATTAGCACTGCAGAATCCTTGCAATATGAATTTTCTACAATCAGAGAAGTGACAAATAACTTCTCAATTGATAATAAACTGGGAGAGGGCGGATTTGGTCCTGTGTACAAGGTAATAAGGCCTGTTTGATGAAAAATTCATACAAAAAACGCAACTTAATTGCTTGGGATATTGATGCTTTTGTTGTTCAATCCATAACTGATCCATTTTTCATTTTGTGCTTGTCTAATCCGCAGGGTACACTTCAAAATGGACAAGAAGTAGCAGTGAAAAGATTGTCAGCAGATTCAGGCCAAGGTGAACTAGAATTCAAAAATGAGGTTCGGTTGGTTGCCAGGCTTCAACACAGGAATTTGGTTAGGTTGAAGGGATTTTGTCTAGATGGAACAGAGAGACTTCTTGTCTACGAATTTGTTCCCAATGCAAGCCTTGACAAATTTTTATTTGGTATCTATTGCTTAACTTATTATCGAACATGGAGCTTCAGCATCAATTATTTGTGATTATTCTGAAGTGACTTGATGTGAAAAAATAATTATATAATGTTAGTGTAGAGAAATTTAACTCCTAAGTTATACTCATCATGTTGTCCCCAGATCAAGTTAAACATAGGCAATTGGATTGGGGAAGGCGATCAACAATCATAGGAGGTGTTGCTAAGGGAATTCTTTACCTTCATGAGGACTCTAGACTTCGCATCATTCATCGTGATCTCAAAGCTAGTAATGTTCTGCTTGATGCAGAAATGAATCCTAAAATTTCAGACTTTGGCATGGCAAAGCTATTTAAATTGGATGAAACTCATGGCAACACAGACAGAATTGTTGGGACCTTGTAAGTTTTACATCTCTCATTAAGTAAGCTTTTATATTTTGCATATCATAGGGGTTTGGGACTTTAAAAGTTTTCCACTTGTTTTGATTTTGCAGTGGTTATATGGCGCCAGAGTATCTACACGGGCAATTTTCAGTCAAATCTGATGTTTTTAGCTTTGGAGTACTAGTCCTTGAAATTGTAAGTGGCCAAAGAAACAATTGTTTCATAAATGGAGAATCTACGGAAAGCCTTTTGAGCTATGTAAGTAACCCGCTAGACTTGATATTAGTATATGAAATTGTATTAGTCTTTGGTAAACTATATTTATTCAAAAGTATTTAGCTTTTAAAGAAATTAATAAGCACTTGTATAATTGAACTGTTACAGGCTTGGTCGAATTGGCGTGAAGGAACATCTTCAAATTTGATCGACCCCATGTTGACGGGAAGCTCAGGACCGGATCGTGACATAGTGAGATACATCCACATAGCTTTATTGTGCGTTCAAAAAGATGTTGCAAATAGACCAACCATGGGTGCAGTTGTTCTCATGCTCAATAGTCACTCTTCAAGTCTTCCACTTATTGAAGAATCCAATTCAAGAATAATGGCAGAGTCAAGTAAACTAGCCAAAAGTAAATCAAATTGTTCATCACGAAATGAGGCATCCATAACTGAGTTATATCCTCGATAACATCCTTCGATATAATAGGCTTTTCTTCTATGTTTTCATATTTACATTGTTATCTGTTCGAACCCACACAATTAGTCAGGGAATATTGCGATTGATTTATCAATGTTTTTGGACTAATTTGCTTCATAAGTATTATTGTTGATCGGATGAAAAAAGAGTTTAAAATGTTGAGTTCTAACAAGTTTAATTGTTCGGTTGGCAAGGTCGAAAACGCAGAGGTCGGGGATGACAATTCGGGGACAAGTACAAGGTTCTCTCAAGCCATTGCATCTTTTTCAAAATCACTTTTAAAAGTTTGATCAAACACTAGTTGTTGTTCAAACGTGATTTTTAAATTGACTAGTCAATCTTCTTACTGAATTTACTTTTTTTTTAAAAACACTTTTAAATTATTACTAATTTTATAAGCTTGACCAAACAAGTCATTAACTAACTTCATACACGTTTAAGAGAAATCAGCTATTTTTATGTCCAAACACCTACTTAATGTTTTGTGAATTCACTATGAATCGCCCATGGGACATGATATGAAGATATTTGCAGTACTGGTAAACTAGAAGCCAAAATACAAAAGAAATCATAGTGGACTGTGGAGTGAAATTTAAAACACTAGGAAAAAAAAAAACATAAAAAAAAAAAGAAAAAAAGAAATAAATAAAAAAACACACACAAAAAAAAAAGGTAGTTGAAGAAAATTAGTTGGATTTCGTTATCTGAATTAATCATATAAAGTTGATGAGCAAGTAGGGGACAAAATTTGCCAACTTGGTGGATTCTTGTTATCCACTCCTCTCCCAATTCCCATTACGACCATAAATTAGAGTTGTTCAATTCCATAAATTCTAAGGAGAAAATTGGCAAGTTTAAAGATACTTTCTCCCTCCCATATTAACTGTCCATATTACTAAAAGTAATTGTCATAAATTACATGTCAAATTACAAAGCCAATACAAAATTACTTACATTTTTCTCATTTTACTCTTACATTTAATTGTTCTAAAAATGCAAATAAGTTTGTAAAGTCCCCAAAAAGTTTCTTAAGGAGTAAATTAGTAAAATTATTCTTCTTATTTATATTTTTTCAAGGAGTGTGAAAAGAAAAAAGTGAACAACTAATATGAGACGGAGAAAGTATAGACCAAGTTAAAAGTCTGCGTTCCCTATTCCATTTGCATGTGGCATTTTTATCATATTGGTTTATTTTACTCATCTTTTGCTACTTCACTCAAAAGGTTATTTAAGCTGGAAAGTGACCACTATGTTTAATGACCTGACGCATGATTTGTTAAGCCAAAAAATAAAATAAAAATGAAAGCCAATTCATTTTACCTTTGATCTCAAAATATCTAAGCTTCTATATATCGAAATGCAGCTAACTAGACAGCCATGACCATGGCTATTCAGAGGGTGCTACTCTTTCTTTTTTTGCATATACATGGTCATGTTCTCAATATTGTATCGGCTTCGCAGCTTCCTGATTTACGTTACAGTTCATGTGGTGCCCATGGTAACTATACTGAAAATAGTGCATACCAGAATAATCTTAAATCACTCCTCTCTTCCCTTTCCTCAAAAATTGATAACCATGGTTTCAGCTATGCTTCCGATGGCCAAAGCACCGACAAGGTCAGTGGTATGGTGCTATGTAGAGGAGATGTGGACCTAGAACAATGTCGCATTTGT
>JAJOOE010022131.1:0-14018 GCA_036250405.1 Solanum raphanifolium | reverse complement strand
GGTTTGGACATGTGAAGAGACGGAGTGCAGACGCCCCAGTGAGGAGGTGCGAGGTAATGGTGGTAGAGGGTACGCGGAGGGGTAGAGGTAGACCCAAGAAGTATTGGGAAGAGGTGATTAGACAAGACTTGGCTATGCTTCACATCACCGAGGACATGACTCTAGATAGGAAGGAGTGGAGGTCGCGTATTAAGGTTGAAGGTTAGTAGGGTTAGCGGGTTGTCTTCCCTTGCGAGGGTTTGGGTTGTTAGTGTTTGGAGCAGTCCTAGCCTTTTGTTGTTTACTGCGTTTCACTCCCTATATCTTTCTTGTTATTGTCTCATTGGTTGATTATACGCTATCTTTTGTATTGGCTGTTATGTTGCATATATCTCTCCTGTCACTTAGATTTGATGTTCTTGAGCTGAGGGTCTCTTGGAAACAGCCTCTCTACCTCCACGAGGTAGTGGCAAGGTCTGCGTACTACTTACCCTCCCCAGACCCCACCTAGTGGGATTTCACTGGGTTGTTGTTGTTGTTGTTGTACATTCAACATATTTTAGTTTAACGCCACAAGATTCAAACAAGTCTTCTTTACTTTCTTAAACTTTGTGTCATGTGAAAACCACACAAACAAATTGAAACGGAGGGAGTATCATTTTTGGTCTGATAACCAAGTAAGATGGTTTTTGTTAAGACTTGACATTACCACGACTTGTGTTTTTCTTTTTCAATCTTATAAAAAATTAATATTTCAGTAACTTGAGAACAAAAATAAATAATGAATTCAGCATTGAGCACAAGTTTCTACAGCTTACATATAACCAGCATCAACACTACAAATTATCTGACCAAGATGGCTGAGCAGAAGTTCTTTAACATCACTATATGAAAATGTTGACCTAACCATTTTCCAAAATGTGTTACATAATGCATAGTGCCTTATGGTCTCTACAATCAGAATGATCCATACCTTGTAAAGTTTGTGGTTTCTATTAACCTGCGTCCTAAGGGACCCACAGTCAAATGAAACTGATGCAAACAAATTATCTAGTTAGAACTTAGATCCCAACAACTCGATCGTCTCCTGACTATGCATGTACATTAAGAGCCTACCTCCAGAATATCATCCGCTTGGTTAGCTATATCATTCAAATTTGCCCCAGGAAGATGGACTTTTGTTCCATTCTCACTTTGAAATACTCCACCACCACCAGCTACTCGCCTGAGCAATTCATGTCTGCTTTCTTTTTGGGGAGTTCTACAGAGCAGGCCTACGACTTGAACCTAGAAAACATACAAATCCAACTCAATGTCAGAATAAAGACTACAGCAACAATGCTGCTAATAATTTAGTCATTCAGCATACTCACATGAGGGGGGCACTTCTTGGTAAGATGGGATAGCACAGTCTCCTTGATAACTTCCAAGAGTGATTTGCGCTAAAAGAAACAATTCTGTTATTAACATACCTTCCCAGAATATGTCTTGTATCAATGCAGTACTCAACAGGAAACAAATAGGCATGAACTAGGCACAAAATGGAAACATAAAAAAAAGACTATAATATGGATCAGATATCTGGCTTGATATCTAAATCATATAGCATTCAGTCTAGCCAACAATCAAGGGGAATTGATTACGGAGAAGGTTTCCTTTCGTGCCTTTAATTCTTTGATTATCGCTTCTTCAATCCTAATGCTCTTGGAAACATTTTTTTTTAAGAAATAAATTTACCCATACGATGAAAAGGCTAAAACGAGAGAAATCAACATTCATGCACACAGCCTGACTATTTACTAGAGAAATCGGTATCAATAAGTTTCTGAAATGAGACACCTTTTACTTCATTACATCTTGTACTAGGCAGAAATTACACGAAGACCATCAACTACAACTATTTCATACTAATCCATCTCCAAAGGCAGCACACAAATTATCTTACCACACAAAATGTACCAGAAGTGTCGACAGTGAAAACTAATTAATGAATTGCTCATGGCAAAAAAATGATAGGTGAGATCATGAATCGCGCATACTGAAGTCAAACTATGATTCCACAAACAAAAGTACTGCTTAAGGGAAAAGAACAAGGAAAGCTGAAAAGCTATGACACCTGAGCATAACTCAACCCAAAAGCTAACTCATGAGGGGAGGTTTGTCCAAGTCCATATAAGGAGACCAATTTCCCATCCCCTCTACGGATGTGGGAATTCTAAACAAAAACAAAATGAAAAACAGATCAGGAACCTTAAATAATACTACCTTGTCATCCTGGTCCTTGTCAGCAGTTTGGATCATGTAATCAAGGGCCATCATGAACCCAGACTCCATTTCATCAACTCTTTTCCCAATCACTCCTTGTGCAGCCAATTGCACTGCTACCTCCTCAGATGCTTCATCCATCTTCATATCTTCCAACTGTTTCATACATATGTATCCAACAAAGGATATTGAAGAGATGAATAACTACTCCAGCTGACATACTGAACTAACCACATAAACGACTTGAACGAAAAAAAAAAAAGAGAAGGGGGGAAGTTCTATCTTTTTATTACTTTCATATTTGTATCCATACCATTATCCATTTGAACATCACACATTAGTAGACAGGTTAAGCTTCATTTCTAGGGTTGCTAGCTATCAAGAATTAAGACCACACCCTTCGGATAACAATACAGAGACTTCAGAAAATTCCTAAGAGAAGCACATTCACATGGACTGTGAAATACTAGTACCTCTAATATTTAACATAATCAACAATTAAACAGGAACAAATTCGATGAACACCCAAGGGTTTTGGGTTTAAGTTTTCTAGGAATCAAAGATACATAAGACTTGTAGTTATTATTTAAAAGTATAACACCACAAAGACAAACGGAATAGAATACAATTAAGGGAAAACATACTAGCTTGGCCATTTCTTCAAGGACGGAGGTAACTTGTTCACCACCTTTAAGAAGAACTTGATACTGAGAAGTATCAAAATCTCCAATTTCAGGTCCACTATTTTCCATTCTTCCATTTTGAGCTCCGAATTCCTCCGCCAAAAACCCTGCGCCGACCTCGTAACTCGTGCATAATGCCGATAGGTTTAGTCTGGAGGATGGCTTCAGCTGCAATGAATACTGATTGGGGATTTCTGGTTGAAGAAAATAGTATGGTGATGGAGTCGAGTAACGAGATAGAATGGCAGGAGCAGCTCCACAGAAAATGATAGGGATGGACAGAAATGCCATGGATAAAATGACCAAGGACGGAGTTAGAGTTTTTTTATTTTTTATTTTTTTTTGGGGGTGGGGATTGAGATTGTTGGAGAGGGGAAAGATTACAATATCACCTAAATAGTTCTATTTTCCTTAAAACTATATTTGATGCACTAAAAACATTTTTTTTTTGTCTCTTTCCTAATCAGATGACATATCAATTATTATATTACTAATAAAATTATCCGCAGCTCGCACATGAATTCAATATGACAGAATTTATAAAATAATACTTAAAATATATCAGTCATTAAAACTTAAACATTATATTATCTTGAGAAAATGACATAAATAGTCTCTTAACTATAGGAGTAGGTCTAAAATGGTCCCTTAACTATACACTTAACGGATTTAGTCCTTTAACTATTCAAAAACTTATCAGCTTTGGTCCCTTAACTATACATTTACCGATTTTAGTCTCTTAACTATAAACTTACCAATTTTAGTCCTTTAAGTATTCAAAAACTTATCAGGTTTGGTTTTTGTCCATTTTTAATACAAATAGCTTAGGTTTATATTAACAGAAATATTCGTGAAATTAAATCTTTAACCCATTTTTAAAGTTTTTTCTCTTTCTCCGCCCTTTTTTCTTCAAACTACTCTTATGAAAAGAACAATAACGTCAACGATTCAAAAGAAAATTAATGAGGAAAGAAGATATAAGTCCTAATTTTATTAATGGAGCATAAAATTAAGCATAGAATTGTTGTTAATGACTTGAATCCGCACTTGAATATGCTAATCAGTGCGAATTTTATTTAATTTACTCAAATTTCTTTACGTAAAATAAAATGAATAGAATAATAAAATTGATCTATTTAAAAAAAAATAAAAAAATTGCAAATCTACCATTTTATAAATTCCAATTTCTAAAAAATTAAACAAATTATGTTCAATGAAGTCGTTGGAGTACAAACTTTGGATTTAACGGGTAGTAATTTTTTTCTTCTTATAATAATGTTTAGCATATTCAAGTCATTAGTACCAATAAATATGCTTCATTTTATCCTCTTTTGAATAAAATTATGATTTATATTTTCTTTCCTAGTGAATTTTATTTTAAATCGTTGAGGTTAAGGTTCTTCGCATAAGGTTAATTTGAAGAAAAAGTAGTGAAGATAGAGAAACAACTGAAAAAATTGCTAAAGGATTTAATTTCTCGAGGCATGAATTCCGTTAATATAAACCTAAGCTATTTGTATTTGAAAAAATGGACAAAGATCAAATCTGATAAGTTTTTGAATACTTAAAGGACTAAAATCGGTAAGTTTGTAGTTAAAGGACTAAAACCGATAAGTGTATAGTTAAGCGACCAAAACTGATAAGTTTTTGAATAGTTAAAGGACTAAATCCGTTAAGTATACAGTTAAGGGACCATTTTAGACCTACTTATATAGTTAAGGGACTATTTATGTCATTTTCTCATATTATCTTACATACAAGATTACGTAGTAACGAACATTAATAATTTTATAATTTATCCTTTTGCTTCCAGGAAGTGTTACTATTTGATATTTTTGGGGAATCAAATGAACATTAACTTAAGATATTAAAATTTCTAATAAATAAATAATCGTTGGTGAAAGGATAAATAAATTTTAAAAGGCTAAAAAAAAAATAAAGAAATATTCTAGTTTTAATGTGTAGAAAGTTCAATTATACCTTTTGCTTTACATATATCATTTTAATATTCATAATTTAAATGTATCATAAAAAAATATTAAAATGGAAAATTAAAGGAAGAATGTATCATATTGGACAACAATTCAACTTATCATATATACTTGAAAGAGAAAAATATTACACAAAACTATTCAGTTTGTTTGGGTGCTTTTTAAAAATCAACATAGCAGAGTGATGAAGTTCGATTTAGAACTACACTTCTATTCCAATAGCAGTGTTGAGAAATACATCTATTAGTTCAAGAAAAGTACTTACAACTTGCTGTAAACTTGAGAATCTATCCATACTTCATATTGTATATGATCAATTAATTTATTGTGTAGTTATCTATGTCTTTGAGATTAAAAGAGGCTCTAGTCTAGTCATATTCCTGTATTGGTCATTTGGCACAACATCCTTGAAGCCATGTCAAAAGTTTATTAATTATTGTCTTCTTTTGCTAGTTCACTTCGCATATCAAGGTACAATAAGGTTTATAAGGTCTTTATGTCCTTACAATGACATACTAAATTTGAATTTTGTCTTCAAGAGATGATAGTATAGATCTTTAAGGAATATTTTTATCGTACCTATAACAATTCCAATAAAGAAAACTTGCGTGAAATACTCAATTAACATGTGTTATTTAATCTGTACTACAAATACTTATAACAACAACTTTGCAGAAACATAAACAACAAAGTTTAAAATATATACTCAAAAACAATAATTAATAACATAAGCATAAATTAATGACTGTAAAAAACATACTAGGATCTGTAACAACAGAATAAAATAGAAAGGAATAATTTGAGCCTACTGATGCACAGTGTCCCCTTAAGGAAATTATTTCCCTCTAGTACTCTAAAGTTAAAGGAATAGATCCCCTCAGGATAGAACGATTTTATTCACCAGTGTATTGATACCAAAACAATGGTGTCAGTGAGTCACTCAACATGAGGAAAGTACACGAATATTTAATTGTGGAGAAGAAGAAGAAGTTCAGAATTTTCATTATTTTAAAATGAGAGGAAATCCCTATACTTATAGACAACAAAGGGTAGTGTGAATATATGCTTATTGTGTCTTATCAGAAAGGTCACAACTCTTTGAAAAAGTTACAACCCTTCGAAAAGGTCACAACCTTTCATAAAAGTCACAACTTTTCATAAAAGTCGTAACTATTTATAAAAATCACAATTTTTCATAAAAGTCACAACGTTTCATGAAAGTCGCAACTCTTCATATTTCATTCACACATTTTAAAATCCAACAACGTGTACTTCAGATATCAATTCAAATATCTAATAAATGACATTGACCATCAATCTACATTGTACAACCCCTAGACAAAAAAAATGATTAACTCAAATCACCAATGGTAAAGTGTAACACCTCGAATTTGAAAATAAGGAAATATTTCAGTTTTCATAGATCTGGTGCTAGCACTGACGACACCACCGATGGTCCATAGGTCGGACCAACGACCGTATATGGAGATCGTCGTTGGTCAGCTCCCAGTGGTATGAATTGTCAAGTCTCAGTACTCTTTGAGGGTTCATAAGGACGGTCTGCTATTCAATGCACGAATCATAGGTAGGTCTCATAGGTGAGTCCCAGACATAGTATAATTGTGAGGGCCAAAAGGTGGGACTTATGGTAGCTATGTACGGACTGTAGGTTGACCCACAGATTGTACATGGGTCCCGTCGTCCGAAGGCCTAGTAAACAAGTTCCTGAACCCATCAACGACCGACCAGGATGGTCCGTAGTTGGACCTATGGACCATGGGTCCAATCGTCGACGGGGTCAGTAGTTAATTTTTAAAGGGTTTGAGTCTTTTCCCGAATTGTTTTAACTCAATACTACATTGTTTTACCCTTTACCCAAAGCCCTATATAATGATTTTAACCCCTAAACCACCTAATTCAATTCATTCTCCTAAATTCGTCAAAGTTGAATAAGTCATCCTCTCAAATATTTCTCTCTAAGGAAGAAGAAGAAATCTAGGGTTTCAAGACCAAGTCTCCTAATGCTCTATTGATTTTAATCTTGTGGCATCAAGGTATGATGGTCTTCACCTATGGAGATCTTTCCTCTATATGGGTTCCTAAATTCTCCAATTTACAAGTTAGAAATCTCCAATTGAAGTTAGAGTTTTCTTCCATGTCATGGGTTCCTTTTAATATTGATCCAATTGATTTTTTATGTTTTCATATGCATGAATTAAAGTAATTTCATACTTTTAAGTTGATTTCCCATGAACCCATGCTTAACCCATGTTTTCTAGATTATGATGATTGAAAGAGGATTTTGAACTATGAAAAGATGAATTTATGAAGATATGCATGTTCTTATGAAATTGATGAAAATGATATACGTTGCTTTTAGAGTAAAATCTAAATGTTGTTATTGTTATAGTTGAATGGTTTTCTCAACTTAACTTTGAATGAGTAACTAGGAGCTATTCTAATGAACTTTAGCTTGGATTGGCTACTAGATGTTCCCTTCCATGATTCATAAGGTAAGAGGCGATTACCCATGTCCAAAAATAATAAGACAAGAGGCGATTACCCATGTCCTAAAATAATTAGACAAGAGGCGATTACCGATGTCCCCATAATGATAAGGCAAGAGGTGATTACCCATGTCCCTTAAAGATAAGATGAATATGATTGATGACTAATCTGTAGGAATTATGCTTAGCACCGAGTGGACAAGTTACGATTACCCGTGTCCGATAAAATATGTGCCAACATAGGTTGTCTTAGATAGACATTAGCTAGTGGATCCACTTAAGCTAGAAGTTATGGTTCTTACCTTGGCAAGTAAGGACACCTCTTTTTGGTGTGGGGTAGACACCAGATTCCATGTTATAACTTACATGGTCTCTATGTCGGTTAAGGCAAATTTTCCACAACAATAATGATGATCTAAGGTTACTTCTAAAAGTATCTCACCTGTGTTCAAAGATGATTTTACTTGCATTGACCATGATCATGATTATGTTTTTAATCTCTTATCTTATGTTTTAACTTGGTCTTTGGATGTCATGAAAATGTCCTTTTAACATGATTTGATAACTTTTATGCATTGTTATCATACTTGGTTCATTATTATACTAACACATACTCTTGACTACATTCTTCCAAAATGTAGGGTCCGACGCTCCGATTTCACATCCCCGTGGCTAGTGATCACTTTGGTAGCATTGAGTAGTTGTGAGTCCTCGTGTTCCGAGGACTGAACCTTTTATTGCTTTTTCGTCTTTACTTTTCAGATATTGTATGTGATGCATGGGTTACGTCTAATCATTCTTGATATAATAAATAGCTTTGAGACTATGTAGACTTCTACTTCATTTTTGACAAACTCTTTTATGATATAAAATGTCTTTTAAAACTCATTAATTATATTATCTTGTTTATGTATGTCAAGTGTCTTGTATAGGGACTTTCAGGGTCTTATACACCATGTCACATCTAGGAGGTACTTTGGGTCGTGACAAACTTAGTATTCAGAGCACAAGGTTTAGAAAGGTCCTAGGATGTCTCATAAGCCACATCGAGTAGAGTCTTGTTCACAAGTGTGAAGCGTGATAGTCCAAGATTTGGACTCATTTAGGGATTTATTTGGATAGATTTACTGTCCTCAAATGCTTATTTGGTGCCAATAACTAATGTAAAATCCTTGATTTACAGGTATTTGGATTGAGGAACAAAGCATGGACACTAATTTGCAAAAAGGAACGAAGCGAGCTGAAAGAAGGAAGAAAAGAGAGCCTGGTGATTGCCAAGTCCATTAGGTGAGTCGTCGAGTGGCCATTTGATTGCTTAAAGTTCCAGTGTGCCAAGCCCTGAAGGAGAAAATCAAGTTGGCGAGAGAAAGGAGCAGTCGGTGAATCGCCGAGTGGTTCCGCGATGCAGTGTTAGATCCCCCAAAGTTACAGACTTGGAGGAATACTGAAGGCCAAGGCAAAAAGGCGATGGAATTGACCAAAAGGCGGATCTCCGAGTTGATTGGCGAGCCTGACTTACTGTGCCGAATGGTCCTTCGCAGCATATTTTTGGTGACTATAAATAAGTTTTTGGACATTTAGTTTAGTATCTTATCTTTGATCAAATTTTATTCTGAACAATCTTTAGAATTCATTTGGTTTGAACTCTGAGTATGGAGACAAGTTTTTCCTTAGCTTTGAAGAATTAAAGTTTTCCATTTTTGAGAAATTGGATGTGGGTCTTTGAGATTCTTCAATTTGGACCTTTGTAAAGACGAAATCAATCGTACCAAGTTGATGGAAACACAATTTGGTAACGATTTTTATCTTTTTATGATGTCTAGCTAAACACCCAATTCTTGGGGTGTGATTATGTAATTATGGGCTGATTTAGTTTATGTGTATTGTTAATTGTTAATCTAAATGCTGTTTAGAAGTGATTTCAATCAGTAACAGTGGTTTAATTTAAAGAATTGTAGTTGCAAATGCAGTTCTACCTTCGTGTTTTTGACTTGCTTGAGAGAAAGGTTTTAAAACCAAGGTTATTAATTGATAGTCTACGGGTATTGGGTTGTCATGGGTTCAGCTCGAAAGAGTGAATCATAAACCCTTTTCCACACATTCAGCTCGAGAGAGTGAATGGACTAAAGCGTAGGTTGTTCTTATTTTGTATGCTTGTCGATGTTCGAGAGAAATTGACTTGATTTGGGGTAAATTGTTCGAGAGAAAGTTTACCTCCTCTATTGTCTAGCTTATTCACTAATTTACAACTATTTCCTAACAATTACAATTACCCATTCGTCTACATTAGCCTAAAATCGAATCACATCCCAAGAACCCGTCTCATTATTGTTATTATTGTGTTATTTGCTGTTGTTGTAGCTGATAATTTCAAACCAAAACCCCCTGTTATTTGACATTCGTAACACCCCCTAATTTGAATTATATTTTTATTCGTAAATATCTATTCCTATGGCTGATTTAAGCATATTCGTACTTTTCTATTAAATCTTAAACACGTACCACTCCTTGTGGGATTCGACCCCAACTCATTTAGTTGGGTTATATAATGAATAACGATCGTTGATACTTAGAATTGGATGAAGTGTCCTTGAAATGTTAATCAAAGTGCACCACATTTATGAATAAGTAGCTACAAGATGATTAGAAAAATCCACTTTTTTCATCACTCTAAGTCATGTGATTGAGTTTTACTCTATATGTCATTTCTCCTAATCCATATCTGATGCTTTTTAGGAAATGGCCCCTCGAAAAGCATACCTTAGGAGGAATGTGGAAAATGAAGTTCCTCCTCAAGCTCCGGTCGATCCTTTGGCCGAGAAAGTGACTAATGCAGAGTTTAGGGCTATTTTCAAGTGTTGACTCAAGCCATGATGAATCAAGCCAATAGGGAGGATGTGGTCTCCGTGAACCCAAATATGGGTTTAAAAGCAATTAGGGTTAGAGACTTCACTAGAATGAATCCCGTAGAGTTTCATGGTTCCAAGGTTGAGGAATATCCTAAAGAGTTCATTGATGAAGTGTATAAGGTGTTGATGATCATGGGAGTGACACCGGTGGAAAAGGTGGACTTGGCCACTTACCAAATTAAGGTTGTTTCTCAAGTTTGGTTCAACCAATGAAAGGAAGAGAGGGAGGTTGATGCGGGTCCTCTCGATTGGGAAAAGTTTAAGGTTACTTTCCTTGATAGCTTCTTTCCCTTTTAGATGAGGGAGGCAGAGGTACTCAATTTCATTAACCTTCTTCAAGGAAGCATGAGTGTGAAGGAATATGCTTTAAAATTCACACAATTGTCTAGGTATGCTCCTACTATGGTTGTCGATCCTAGGGCAAGGATTAGTAAGTTCGTGTCAGGATTGTCTGAGATGGTAGTTAAGGAATGTTGTACCGCCATGCTCATCAATGAAATGGAAATTTCTTGTCGTATGGTTCATGCTCAATAAATAGATGAGGAGAAACTTAAGAAAAGATCTAGGGAGGTGAAGAAGGCATGGATTGGTGATGGTGACTTTTCACATTCAAGGTCCGATGGACATGGTCGTTCTAAGTTCCGACAAAGGTTTTCCAGTGAAGCCTCCTCCAATGCTTCTCCTAAGTTCAACAAAGATAGGGTGTCTAACCCTAAGCCTCAAGGAGTAAACAGTAGTGGATCTTCATTGCCTACATGTGCTAAGTATGGAAAGAAGCATAAGGGTAGATGTCTAACCGTATCTAATACATAATGTGGTTATGGCAAGACGGATCACAAGATAGAGTGACTCATGTTGATCTTGTATAGCTTGATATGCTAGATTTTGATGTTATTCTTGGCATGGATTGGTTGTGTTCTTGTTATGCTTTTGTTGATTGTAGATCCCGAGTGGTCAAGTTCAAGTTTCCAAATGAGTCTATCCTAGTGTGGAAAGGTGTAACACCTCGGATTAGAGAAAGGCCTAAAAAGGATAATGGGGAGGAACTCACAGGCCAACACATGAACCAGACGGGTCGTGAATGGGACCACGATCTGTGTGGTGGCCCTTGGAAAGTCCCCCAGGACAGGCTAAGCAAAGACCCCTCCCACGAGGGCCTTAACGGCCCATGGGGAGGCAGACATGTCGTTATGATGCCCGTGTGAGGGAGACAAAACCTTCCTGAAGTTGGCCTCCTCCCATGAACCCCTTGGCGGGTCGTGACAAAGTAGACTACCCGTGAATGTGGTAGTGAAGAAGGCAAGGCAACAATGGGCCTTCCCCAGGTCACTGATCAAGGACCACGGCTACCACAACGGCTCGTAAGGTCCTTGACTTCTCGTGAAGGGCACCGTCCGGTGGTTGCGTAAGCTTTAAGTTAGGGGATTTTGGGTCTTTTTCTAATTATTCTATCACAACACTTTGTCCTATTACCCTTACCTAGAAGTCATATATAAGTGTTTTAAACCCCAAATTTCTCCAATTGAAATCATTCTCTCAATTTCCTAAAATAAGAAAAAGTCTTCCTCTCCCAAAATATTTCTCTCTCTAGAAAGTTTGAAGAAGAAGGAATCAACCTAGGGTTTCAAGTCAAGCCTCCAATTCTACCATTGAAGGATAGATTTTGGCATTGAGGTATGATAGTTTTCATCCATGGAGCCCTTTCCTCCATGGAGTTCTCAAATTCTCCGATTTACAAAGTTAGAATTCCCCAATTGAGTTAGGGTTTCTTCCATGTCATGGGTTCTTTTAAATATTAAGTTATTTGATTGTTTTATGATTTATCAAGCATGAATTGATATAATTACATGATTTTATGATGAATCCCCATGAACCCATGTCTAACTCATGTTTTCTAGATATTGATAATTGAAAGTGAGTTTTGAACCATGAAAGGTGAATAATGGAATTATGTATGTTCATATGAAATTGATGAGATATGATGTAGATTGCTTGAGAGTAAAAACATATATGTTGTCATTGTGGTTAATTGTTGTGAAAGGGTTGCTCACATATCTACTTCATGCATGAATGTGAAAGGTCTTCTCACATAAATGATTCTAAGGTTGAAAGGTCTTCTCACCTAAAATGAATCAAAGTTAAGGAGCTATTCTAAGTATGAGACACGCGGCGATTACCCATGACATCTAATGAAAGACAAGAGGCTATTACCCATGTCACATGATATAAGGACAAGAGGCGATTACCCAAGTCCCTTAAAGAAAAGATGAATAAGAATAATAGATATTCCGTGGGAGTTATGCTTAGCACCGAGTGGACAAGTGGCTATTACCCATGTCCCATAAGCTATGTGCTAACATAGGAAAGTCTATATAGACATTAGCTAGTGGACCCACGTAATCTAGAAAGTTCATGGTCTTACATTGGCAAGTAGGACACCCTTTTTCGGTGTGGGAGACACCAGATTCCATATTAATAGCTCACATAGTCTTACATGTCGGTTAAAGGTAATTCTCCCACATTAATGAATCAAGGTTACTCCAATGAGTATGTCACATGTCTTTAAGATGAATTTTATTTGCATTGGCCATGTTTTATGACTTATGTCTTCTTAACCTTCTTATATATATGTTTTAGCTTGGTCATTGCATCTCATAATGATATCTCCTTTTAAGCATGTTTTCAAATGTTTTATGCATGACTATCATACTTGGTACATGTTTGTACTAACACATACTCTTACCTACATTTCCCCTAATGTAGGATCCGACCTTACAAATTCACACTTATGTGGCTAGTGGTCTCAAATAGAAGATTGAAGATTGGTGAGTCCTTATCACCTGAGGACCGAGCTTGATTTCCTTTTTGTCTTTACTTTCAATTTTCAGACTTGATGTACGGGATGCGTCCCGATCAATCTTATGTACCCAGATGACTTTGGGACGATGTTTAGACTTTCATTTTACCCTATAAAACTTTTCTATGTTGAAACTATCTTTTAAATATTTTATATTCTATTATCTTGTATGATAAATGCTAAGTGGCTTGTATGAGGCCTTTTGTGGTCTTATACGCCATGTTACGCCTAGGGGCTACCTTGAGTTGTGACAAACTTGGTAATTAGAGCATAAGGTTTAGAAATGTCCAAGGAAGTCTCATAAGCCACGTCGAGTAGAGTCTTGTTCATGAGTGTGAATCGTACCACATTTATGAATAAAAGGCTATAAGATGTTAGGAAACTCCACTTCTTTCATTACTCTAAAGTCGTGCGATAGAGTTTAACTCTATAATGTCTCTCTCCTAATCCCTATCTGATGCTCTACGGGATATGGCCACTCGAAGGGCATATGCTAGAAGGAATGCAGGACAGAATGTGAATCAGGAGGCTCCTTTTCAAGCTCCTTAAGTTCTGGTCGACCCTTTGGCTAAGCAAGTGATTAATGAAGAGTTTAGGGCTACTTTTAAAGTGTTGGTTCAAGCCATGACGACCCAAGCCAATAGGGAGGTTGTGGCTCCGGTGAACTTAAATATGGGTACGACGGCATCTAGAGTGAGGGATTTCACTAGAATGAATCCTCCGGAGTTTCATGGTTCTAAGATTGAGGAAGACCCTCAAGAGTTTATTGATGAGGTTTACATGGTGTTGATGATCATGGGAGTAACACCGGTGGAAAAGGCAGAGTT